>JBBBDQ010001598.1:1562500-1592500 GCA_037127315.1 Ascarosepion bandense
CGTGAAATATGTTTCGCGTTACTCTTTCTTTATCTTTATCCGCCCAGTTTACTCGTGCAACCAGACTGACAACTGGGTCCTACCCATTCACAGTCAGGTTAGCCAAATGCAGACGACAATTCTACTCCTGCAGCTTCTTCTCTCGCACTTCCCGCCTGTGGAACTCGCTCCCGTATTATTGCTTTCCTGACGGCTACGACCTCCAGAAATTTAAACGCAAAGTCAATACTCATTTACTAACCACTGGACTCTAGCTCTCTTCCCACCCCCGTATAACCTTCCCTTTCTCTCCACCTATGTGTCTGTCATCGCACCTGCTTTCTCAGCTTTCTATTGTTCCTTTCTAACTAGTTTTTACTCCTCACTCTTTTCTAATTAATCTTTTTACATTTATGTAGCCCCCTGCACATCAGTGGCGTTTCCGCCTTGCTCGGGGTGAAATGATTAAAAAAAAAATACATATCGGTATTCGAGCACTTATAAATATGTTTTCCATTTGTAACTGTGCACACATACACATAGACAGATATATATATATATATATATATATATATATATATATATATATATATATGATGTTTGTCCCTCGCAGGCGAGGAAAACCACGAATTCTAGTAGAAATCATGATTGCGTTCCAATTGGATTTAATAAAGTAAAGTTGCGCACTGTTGTCAACCTCACTCTCTCTTCTCCTTCTAACTGGGTCCAGTGACATAGGTCTCATAGGTGAGACTTACCGAAGACAATCAGGGATGTAGTGGATTGCCAACAGTGTTTTTATTTCCTACACTGTACCCTAAATGCGATCCACAGCGCTATGGTAGGCAATTTTTTTATTATCCCGCAAAAGGTTGCCGCTACCTGCTCTGGTGGACTGCTTGTCATCAAAGGCTATAAAACTCAGTCTGTCCTGTTATTTAACTATTAACTGGAGGGAAGGATTGGATACCTTTCCCAAGGGTACTAGAGCGTAAGTGACTGCAGAGCATTCAACCGGAATTCAAATTCGGCTCGCCGATTTCTTCTTCCAAGAAATCAACAGCACCACAACGCACATCCATCATATATATATATATACATAACGTTAAATTGCAATGATGATTAAAGTCGGCTCTCTGTGCACGGCCCGGAAATTCTTTCCGCCTGAATCTATCCTGCACTTATATAAATCTACCATCCGCCCGTGTACTGAGTACTGCTGACACATCTGCTCGGGGCTCTTGAGAAAAATACAGCGAAGAATCTGTAATGTGATTGATACCGACTTGGCTGTCCGCCTGCAGTATCTCTCTCACCAGCGTGACGTGGCTTCCCAGTGCCTCTTCTATAAATACTTTCACGGCTTCTGCTCTGAAGGAGAGAGTTAGAGAGAGTGGCTGTGAGTTGGTGTGTTAGGAGGTGTCTATTGACCCTACATTTAAACTCCTGGAGGTTGTAGCCGTCGGGGAAGCAAGAATGCGGTAGGGAATTCCACAGGCGGGAAGTGCAAGGAAAGAAGCTGTTGGAGTAGAAAATGCGGTTACATTTCATCGGTTTCACCAGCGTGACGTGGCTTCCCAGTGCCTCTTCTATAAATACTTTCACGGCTTCTGCTCTGACGAACTTAAATCACTGGTGCCCCCTAGATGTGAATTTGCACGAGATACTAGATTGGCAACCAGGTCCCACCCTTTTACAGTGAAACCGATAAAATGTAACCGCATTTTCTACTCCAACAGCTTCTTTCCTTGCACTTCCCGCCTGTGGAATTCCCTACCGCATTCTTGCTTCCCCGACGGCTACAACCTCCAGGAGTTTAAATGTAGGGTCAATAGACACCTCCTAACACACCAACTCACAGCCACTCTCTCTAACTCTTTCCTTATGTACATCCTAAGTCGTCTACCACCCTTCTTCTTACATTTCCTATACCCAATCGCTCTATGCAACCCCCTGCGCTATAGTGGCAGTGGAATGCCTTGCTTGGGGTGACACGATTTAAAAAAATACCAATATTGCTATTTTTGCGGAGCTTTACTAGTAGAAAGGCATTTTAGGTGGGCAGGTTTTTTGTCATAAAGTGCTTTATATCGAGATAGAGACTGAGCGTTAATCGAATTAATGCGGAGTGTTTTGTCATATAACTGAACAGAGATATATTTCGAGAAAACATGAGTGCGATGTTTTCACTTTCAGGGATTTTTGGTCCTTTTTTTTTTTTTTTTTTTAAGAAACAAAAGCCCTAAAAAGTGAATACATCATAATGTTGCTTTCACGAAGCACCGAAGTTGAGATAATACTGCTCAATTAATTGACACCCTTTTCTACTTTAATTGCATTTAAATATTCACACACACACACACACACACACACACACACACACACACACACACATATATATATATATATATATATATATATATTATAAAATAAAATAAAATACATTTCGATGTTCAAATCAGTTGTCTGGCCATTTCTACATGAAATGCTTAAAATTTCACGTATACTCGGCTAACTTTTTATTTCAAAATAAAGACAGATATATTACCGGCGGAGGTTAAAAAAAATATATATATATATTTTTTAATCATTTCACCCCGAGCAAGGCAGAAACGCCACTGATGTGCAGGGGGTTAAATAAATGTAAAAAGATTAATTAGAAAAGAGTGAGGAGTACAAACTAGTTAGAAAGGAACAAAAGAAAGCTGAGAAAGCAGGTGCAATGACAGATACATAGGTGGAGAGAAAGGGAAGGTTATACAGGGGAGGGGAGAGAGCTAGAGTCCAGTGGTTAGTAGATGAGTATTAACTTTGCATTTACAGAAAATTAAAGGGGTGGGATTAATAAGAATGTATCGTAGCCTCCTCACGAAATACGGGAAATTTCTCTTGTGGATTTCATGTAGAAATGGCCACACAACTGAACTGAACATCGAAATTTATTTTATTTTATAATTGGCTCTGTGATTTAAATAGTAATTACATTGAGCCCTCCACCTTGATCATTTTTTAATATTAATGTAATTAATATTAATTAGGATCCGTACTTTGAGATTTACCATCCTGCTTTTCCTTTTAGATTTAAGTTTTGTATTATATATATATATATTATTTTTTATTTTTTTATTTTTGCTGTTGTTGTTGTTGTTGTTGTTGTTGTTGTTGTTGTTGTCAATAAAGATTGTTTCACCCTTGTTTTTGGTTTGGTATCTTATGATCGGTACTATTTAATTTGCGGTTTTTGTCTAATTTGTTGGCCAAGTCCTGACGATCCGGCGAGTGAAACCGCGGTCGACTTTTGACGCACCTTTAGATTTAATACGTGTTTTTGCTCTACTTTCGTACTTTCGTACTTTCGTATTGAGCTCTTTCTTGTTAAGGTTTTCATCTTGGGTTTTTCTTCTTTCGTATACTGCTTATACTTTGTTTGTTTCTTTTTTATTCCCCTCTACCTTTTGGGTTTTAAAGATTTTAGTCGTTATTAGTGCTACTGTTTTCTTGGTAAGTTTTGCAATATATATATATATATATATATATATATATATATATATATATAAGACCAACGCGAATATATATATATATATATATATATATATAAATATATGCGTGTGTGTAGTTGCATAAATGTAAACATAAACTTATTCCGATATAGTTCTAAAGGTGAGACTGTGTATATTTTTATTTCAAACATTCTATCTATCTATCTATCTATCTATCTATCTATCTATCTATATATATATATATATATATATATATATATATGTATATATATATATATATATTTGTTAGTCATCCACATACACAGCTGATTAGTGTGGCTAAACATCCACGTGCTTCTAGCCGGGATCGAAACTCGACAGGTTTGGTTTCAGTTGGCGTGACCCCGTATGTTATCGGCGCATGGAATGAGAGTGGAGGAAATTTTAGCATGTTATATTTATATATATATATATATATATATATATATATATATATATATATATAAGTTGTTAGGCTGTGGCAGAATTGACACTTTATTTTTATGAAATCGAGCAGAGCAGTTTTTTGTAATCTCACTTTTACTTCAGTTTTTCATGTTTAAATTCATAGATGTATAAAATTTGTCATTTTGTTTATAACTTTATAAATTGACTGTTGTTTTTTCTAATCATATTTTCATTTCTTTTCAGAATCTCATAACAAATGAATAGACAAGGATGCATCTTTGTTGACCTCCACCTGGATTTCTTTGCATGATGTTGCATAGAAACAAACGTTTATCACCAAAAGATCAATAATGTAGCTGAGCTTAAGAATGCATTCAGTCATCAGTGTAGCTGATAACTTCTAAAATACTTGAGAATGTGTTTCGCAACGCTTCGGATAGATCTCAAATATGCAAAGACACACATAGAGCTCAGCTTGAATATTTTTAATAACGGTTTGTCATAAAATTCATAAATCTGTGCATTTCGCATCATGAATATCTAATAAAATTAAAATTTTATCAGTTTAAGAAAATGCCCGATTTCATTAAAATAGTTAATTCTGGGACACCCTATATATATATATATATATATATATATATATATGTGTGTGTGTGTGTGTGTGTGTGTGTGTGTCAGTCAGTTAAGTGTCATATGCGATAGACGCTTGGGCGATCATGTCTCGAAAGAGACTTGACTGACTGGGCAGAAGATTATCCCGCAGTAGGTTGTCATTGCTTTCTGTGGTAGATTGGTTGCCGACCAAGGCTATAGAACCCATTCTGTCCTGAGTCGATCGGACAAGTGAAATCAGAAAAGCTGGGTGTGAATAGAACAGTGATCAATACTGTATATCAGCAAAAAATATATATTTATAAATATACATATTATCCTACGTTATAGGCACGACTCAGAATTTCCTGTGTTTTTGCAATCATCAGGTGCATATATAACTGGGCTTTTCTCGAGAAAAGATCAGTTCAGTATGCACCTGGTGATTTCAAAATCGCACAAAATTCTGAGTCGTGCCTAAAACGTGGGATAATATCTATATATATATATATATATATATATATATATATATATATATATACGAAGTGGTACGTGGGTTATCCTCATCAAAGTTGCAATTTGCAAACCGACTTCGGTTTCTGATTTTTTTTCAATTTTTGCACTATAAATCTCGAAAAAGACATCATCACAAAAAAGCTTGTTGTTTCTTACCGTAGGCAATATTGACAAAGGTCTAAACTCTAGCCTGTTAGAAATGATGAGGGCAAATAAAGTTAAGTGAAAGCTGATTCATAATGTTTACAAGGCAGTTGGGCCTTAGCAAATCCCCGTCAATATGATCGAATATAACTCAAAATCCCTTGTATACCACAACAGCCAACTAAAGACTATGAAAAGAATAACGTATTCAAGAATAACGTATTCAAGTATGACAGAAAGTATTTGAGTGTGTTTAAGTAAGTCCTTTGGCCTCTGACATGCAAAATGTTCGACATGACAAGTAGCCAGCCAGCTAGATGGAAAAGTAATCCATCTAATCAGTTCATTCCGAAAACATCGTCATTGCTTAACAAAATGTTTTGGTTTTCATATTTTTTTCTCTCTTCGTTTTCGCTAATAGCTGTTTATAGGTCCGACGTTACAAACTTGTTCTTATTGAAAATTATAGAAAAAATTGTCTATTTGTCGACATTCGAAAACATATACTCTCACAGATATCGTTGCCATCGGCTGAATGTCTTCACAAGCTTACAGAACAATACAATGAGACATTTTTTAATGCTTCCAAACACTACCAGCTTGGCTACCAACGTCTAGGGTTCTCTTATGTTTTTATTTTTATTTTTTTTACATGAAGTGGGAAAAAAGATACACTGTCTTTCCCTCGAATATGAGATTCACAAACAAGAATGTTAAGAGATCGATAATAATTTCCTTAATCTTCAGTGCATTGGATTTGCTTCCTGAGATGATGATGATGATGATAATAGTCTATATTAGTTGAAGGTATACGTAAATAGTCGATGGTGTACTTAAATAGTCGGTGTACGTAAATAGGGCGTCGAAACAAAATCAGCGAGCCGAGTTCATATTCTGATCGTGACGTTTATGTTGTGGATTCCGGGTGAGAAACTACACAAAATAATAAATAACAAAAGCAGATATGGAGATAGAAATGTAAAATATACAAACTGGAACATGGGTTAGTCAATTCAGGAATACTATTAGTAGAAATCAATATATGCAGACTTGCAGTGAAATAGTATGTTCGGGTAATGAGTCTCTAGCCAAACAACTCCAAATAACTCTGCACCAACTTACTGACCAACTAGGCAACTCTACCACTATATTTAGTTGTTCCTCCCACGAAGGGCAACATGTGACACATGGTCAGTTTATGAGTGGGAATTTCCAGGCTATATGGCCCGGCCAAAAAATACATGTCTATTTTTCCCCAGTCGCTCTTCCACCATTCGGCGGAACCACGACTGGGTTATTGCTCTCTGCTCGGAAGCAGAGAGCGCCCTCTACCCGAAGACAGAGTGCCGATAGTGTCATAGTAGCTGGTTGCAAGGCAACTCTCCCACTATATTTAGTTGTCCCTCCCAGTAAGGCAACATGTGACACATGGTCAGTTCATGAGTGGGAATTTCCGGGCTATATGGCCCGGCCAAAAAATACCTGTCTATTTTTCCCCATTCGTGCTTCTACCCTTCAGCGGAACCACGACTGGATTATTGCTCTCTGCTCGGAAGCAGAGAGCGCCCTCTACCCGAAGGCAGAGTGCTGACTGTGTCATAGTAGCCGGTTACAAAGCAACTCTCCCACTGCCATTCTCTGTATAGGCAGGATTATATGTACACATCAGGCGAATCCATTCTTGTATACAAAAAGGGGCGATCCCACAACATTTTATTTATTCATTTAACATTGACGCCATTTGAATAGGCATAGGTCTACATTTCTCCATCTAACAATAATTATAGAAGAAGCAATTAGCTTGTGCATGAAATATTAAGGTTTACATATGGTCTGGTGCTTCATTTAGAGATTTTTCATAAAATCCTAAGAAGGATATGTAATGTTCCTGTTTCTGACCTGGCATGCAGGGTTCAGTCATGTAACTTGCCCATGTCCTTTCTATAACTGCTTTCATGGTTATTGTTCTGATTATCTTTATTAATTAACTTTATTAATTAATTAATTAACTTTATTAATTAAAGCGCAGTACTAGATGTGCGTTGTGGTGCATTGGATATAGGCTCGGAACGAGAAATCGGAGAGCCGAGTTCGAATCCCAGTTGAATTCATTGCATTCACTTACGCACAAATACCCTTGGGAAAGGTATTAATCCGTCTCTTCCCTCCAGTTATGGATTAAATAGCAGGACAGATTGGGTTCTATAGCCTTGGTAAGCAACCAGTCTACCGCAGGAAGCAACGGCAACCTACTGCGGGATAATCTTCTGCCCAGTCAGTCATGTCTCTTTCGAGACATGATCGCCCAAGCGTGTATCGCGTATGGCACTTAACTGACTGACTAAAGGGGCAGGAAGGTCTCATCATTCTGCTATTGAAACGGCTAGATGTATCCATAAGTGCGATGCTAACAGATTCTTCTCCCGCATTTCTCGCCTGTGGAACTCTCTTCCAGATTTTTGCTTCCCGGTTAAATCTGACATTCAAAAATATAAATGTAATAACAACCATTATCTCGACATCTTCCTAATTCTTGCTCTTTTATTCATCTCACTCCTACATAATGATTTCTTTCTGATATTTCCTTATAATCAATAACCCCTTGCTTCTTAGTGGCTTAATTGTCATGTTTGGGGTGAAATGATTACAAAAAAAAAAAAGAAAGAAAAGCAAAACTGAATTGAAAATCAATCAAAATAGCATATAATCCGTCAGTTTAAATTGTCTTACATACACTTGCTACGGCTCCAGCTACTGTAGATATGGTGGCTTTTACTCTGACAAGCTTATCTTCCTGGTACCCCGCCTACATCAATTTACAAGGGCTACTATATTGTCAATTAGGCCCCACCCTTTTACAATCAAAACAGTCAAATATAACCTTCACTTCTACTCCATAAGTTTCTTTTCTCGCACTTTCCGCCTGTGGAACTCCCTTCTGTATACTTACTTCCCTGATAGCTTCATTATTCTAGAGTTTGAGTGCAACGTTAATTGCCATTTTTTATCTACTTGATACCCATCTTTCTGTTATCCTTTCTCCGATAAGCCCTGTCCCTTCTACTCCAACTTTTTTTCGCTTTCTTCTCATGTAACTTCTGCGCACCACTGGCAATACTGCTTTGCTTGTACTGAAAAGATAATAATAATAATAGACCATCTAATCAGGATGTTGTGTCAGTTAGTTAATTGCCATACGTGATACACGTTTGGGCGATCATGTCTCGAAAGAGACATGACTGACTGCGTAGAAGATTATCCCGCAGTAGGTTGCCATTGCTTTTTGCGGTAGACTGGTTGGGTCATAGAACTCAATATGTCCTGCTATTTAACCCATAACTGGAAGGAATAGACGGATTAAATACCTTTCCCAAGGGTATTTGCGCGTAAGTGAATGCAGTGAATTCAGCTGGAACTCTAACTCGGCTCCCCGACTTCTCGTTCCGAGTCGATATCCACTGCGCCACAACGCACATACTTGCCCCAAATGAATATAAAAATCGTCACGATAGAGTGGATCAATATTTACATTAGACAATATGCAAACACTATGGAAAATATGTAAACAAAGACTGGTATGAACATCACCCAGCACCGGTTACAGAAATACCAAAGTTGAAGCAAATAGGCCGGACATTATTGTTAAAAACCAGAAAGAGAAAACTTGTCTGGTAGTGCGACCATAGCAGGAATGGAAATATGATGAAAAATGACATAATAATAACTCCTTCAAGGCTAATTTGTTACGTGGTTCATAACATAATCGGGAAAATGAAACACAATGAAAAGTAACATCTTCAATGCTAAATCTGCAAATGTCTGTGCAGGCAGTTTAATGGCTACAGCGGCAAAAGTAGAACAGGTGACTAAATCAGAGAATGAAAATATCTATGTGAAATGCTTTTAAACAGTGTTGTTTAGACAGGTGTTTTGATCTTACTTGGCCGGTCAGAAAATAATGAATGCCAATTTATTGTATAACTGAGTTTATTTTGATTTTCCACGGTATTAAGAAGGCCATTTTCACGAAACGTTTGAAGAATAATTTACCATTTTGTTGAACAAGGAATAGCATTTGTGGTAAAGGGGCTGTATGGTGGGAAATAAGTCATTCTACTCAAAGCTTCAGAATCGATTTTGAACTACGTCAAATTTCGAAAGTGAGTTTTCGCAATACCCGCCCAGATATAACATGTATACTCCATTTTTTTTTCTGAACCGAATTTCGTCATGATAAAACATGTTAGAAGGAATAATTTACATTCTGGAGCGACAGGCCATATTCCTGACCATTTTTCATGCAATGAATCGGATAAAGGAATCACATTTGATATCTGGTGTGAACTGGAGTCTCAATAACCCAAAATCCTCTAAAAGGTAGATTCATTCGTTTCCCAAGAGTATTTGCGTGTATGTGAATATGGCAAACCCAACTGGAATTGGAACTCAGCTTTTTTATTAACAACTCTAAGTCATTATCCACTACACCCTTGCACATTAAAG
This sequence comes from Ascarosepion bandense, assembly GCA_037127315.1. Classification (NCBI taxonomy): domain Eukaryota; kingdom Metazoa; phylum Mollusca; class Cephalopoda; order Sepiida; family Sepiidae; genus Ascarosepion; species Ascarosepion bandense. The sequence continues at coordinate 1,572,160 of JBBBDQ010001598.1, forward strand.
CTCCCAACTCTGGTATTTTCAAACGGTCACCCATCTTGGTACTGACATAGTTCAACGTTGCTTCACATTATAACTGGGGAAAATTATTTATCCTTATCATTGTTGTTGTTGTTAATGTTTTTTTTTTTTGTAAATGAAAGGTCAGAAGTCAAGCATTTTTTAAAGTGCCCAGCAAAAAAAAAAAAAAAAAAAATAAAAATAAAAATAAAGGAAAAAAAGCAAAGAATTCTGCTAACATTTTTCCAGGTGCCGAGTAGAAGCAGCACGTAAGCGCAAAGATGTCAAAACCAATTTCGATTACGTTCTCGCTTGATAAGTGAGACCAACAAATTGATTAGAACTTCCTAGAATCAAGTCGGAAAAAAGGGCAGATTGAAAATAAGGAGAATGAAAAGAACATTCCCAATTGCAAACAACAAATTCAAATAGATCACCGATCGAAACTTTACCTGAACGGTTTTATTAACGCCCCCCCCCCCCACACACACACACACAAAAAGGAGAAAAGAAACTATTTCCGCACAAAATAAACGATATGAAGATATCAATAAAATATCTGCGACAATATTACGTTGTGTTTCCATTCCGATATTTTCCGGTTAAGTACTTGGGGGAGCCGGGTTCGAATTCCAGCTGAATTCCTTGTATTCACTTACGCACAAATACCCTTGGGAAAGGTATTAATCCGTCTCTTCCCTCCAGTTATGGATTAAATAGCAGGACAGATTGGGTTCTATAGCCTTGGTAAGCAACCAGTCTACCGCAGGAAGCAACGGCAACCTACTGCGGGATAATCTTCTGCCCAGTCAGTCATGTCTCTTTCGAGACATAATTGCCTAAAGCGTGTATCACGTATGGCACTTAACTGACTGACTGACTGACTGACTAGAATGACGCCTAATAATAAGCCGATCCCCCACTAATTACTACGTAATAATATAATACATCTCTTCTCCCTCTAGCTAAAATAGGACAGATTGGGTTCTATAGCCTTGGCTGGCAACTAGTCTACCGCAGAAAGCAATGGCAACGTACTGCGGGATAATCTTCTGCTCAGACAGTAATGCCTCTTTCGAGACATAATTGCCCAAGCGTGTATCACGTATGGCACTTAACTGACTGACTTTTATATCCGACATTCTCCCGTCTGTTATTATGTCACAAAAGATTTTGTACAAAAATCTGAAGTACCAAAAACTTAAATCATTTAGTGAAAATTAGATATAAAACAATAAAACATGAACACCACACAATTTGGGTATTTGGTGGAATGTGTCGTGAGACTAAAGAATATTTCTTGTATGCATAACCAGACAGTAGTGCAGCAACACTGACGCCTATAAGCAAGCAGTCGGTTCGGCCGTGTTCCACAATATTCACAGACGAATGGAGGGGATACAATCAAGTGAGCAATGATTTTGCCCATCTCACAGTGAATCACATCTTGAATTTTATTGATCCACAAACCGGCGCCCACACGCAACGCATCAAATGAATGTGGAGGGCCACCAAGTTCAGGATTAAGCGGCACTCACCGAACAATGCTGGACTCCTACATCTGTGAGTTTATGTGGCGGCAGAGGCTGCAAGGTGCTAATCACTTTCTTCGAATTCTTTCCCACATTGCTCAGTTGTGGCCTCCCGACTGACTGTTTTCTCTAAATAGACACTTGCTTGTTCAAAATTGGCGGGGAGATAACCCGGAAGTACCCCACAGATTTAAAAGAGTTGAATTAGTGGTAATACAAAAAACGATTCAGAAGTAATAACTTTTATTTATTTAAACGAATCCAGCAACAGAAACAAGGAACACAATAACAGAATTGCATAGAGGAAGTTGCCAACTAGAAAATATGATTTTTATACATAGTCACCTCCAATTGTAATTCAATTTCGTAGCCAATAATAAAGTGTCGGCATCGACTGCAGCCACTTCCCCATCGTCGAAATGTGACCTCCCTCTGTCTCTTCTATAAATACTTTCATGGCTTCTGCTCGGATGAGCTTAAGTCACTGATACCTCCTCAACAGGTGTTTACCCGTGCAACCAGACTGGCAACTGGGTCCCACCCATTCACAGTCAGGTTAGCCAAATGCAGACGACAATTCTACTCCTGCAGCTTCCTCTCTCGCGCTTCCCGCCTGTGGAACTCACTGCCGTATTCTTGCTTTCCTGACGGCTACAACCTCCAGAAATTTAAATGCAAAGTTAATACTCATCTACTAACCACTGGACTCTAGCTCTCTCCCCTCCCCTGTATAACCTTCTCTTTCTCTCCACCTATGTATCTGTCATCGCACCTGCTTTCTCGGCTTTCTATTGTTCCTTTCTAACTAGCTTGTACTCCTCACTCTTTTCTAATTAATCTTTTTACATTTATGTAACCCTCTGCACATCAGTGGCGTTTCTGCCTTGCTCGGGGTGAAATGAATAAAAAAAAAAAAAAAATTTCATAAGTCACCGTCGCTACTGCTGAAATGCATTACTGTGTTCACAACCACTGATTGATCTCTAAATGCCAAGGCAATAAAAATCAACAGGAGCTATTTTATAATTCAATTATGTTATTGGTCAATATTTTAAAAAATATTTAATTTCGAAGAGATTATCGTAGAAGTAAGGCTTACAGACATATGCTAAAACACCGTTCCTCTAATGTCGTGGAGTTAAGCAAAGTCGAGACTAATCAGTATCTAAATGGGTGACTGTTTATGAATACTATATGCCTTAAGCTTAAATGCGTGGGTGATTTAATGGATAATTCTTCGTAATCAGTTAATCGGAGGACCGAGTTCCAGTTAATTACCTAATTTTCATTTCTCATCAATGTCTATGGTTTTTTTTAAATCTTCATGGGTGTGATAAGAAATTACATCCGGCAGTAAGGCCTCTGATTAGGAGACTAGGGCATTTGCAGTGCGTAGAAGCACCTTTTAATTGTATTTGTTCCAAGTCCACCCTAACCCGGTATGGTAACACCTGTAAGGGCTTCAGCTAGAGCAAATAGTGAACCCCTCAATCAAAAATCAACAATACATTTTTATCGTAAATGCAACCGTAAAACATATAAAAATAATTTTTTATAGCAAAATTACCAACAATACATCTCATGATCTACAAAATATATATCTAAAAGCCATACATTTACCTTGAAGGTATAAAATTATGTACAAAATATTTAGATTTTCGATTTAGATAACCCATAAAGATTGATATACCACTAAACTAAATAAAACAACCAATATAAAAAAAAACTATTTCATGACATAAATCTATCTAATAGCCCACAATTTCTTAAAGAAACCAAACTATATTAAAAAATATAACTTCAACAAAACTACAAATAAAACACCTATCACCGCCTCTAGTAATCATGTCCATATGAATATATATATGCACAAAATCAGAGTATCATCTACCATCTATTCAGTTGTGAAAGAAGAAGAATTTATATTATACTATTATTACTTCAAACCTCCAAAGAATATTAAATATCGGCACTAAATGACCCAAAAGATGTCGATATGCTGTTAAACAAATTTACTTAGATCACTGGTGCCCCCTAAATACGAATTTGCACGAGATACTAGATTAGCAACTAGATCCCACCCTTTTACAGTGAAACCGATAAAATGCAGCCGTAACTTCTACTCCAACAGTTTCTTTCCTCGCACTTCCCGACTGTGGAATTCTCTTCCAAACGATTGCTTCCCCGACGGCTACAATCTCCAGGAGTTTAAATGTAAGGTCAATACACACCTCCTAACACACTAACCTGCTCCCATTCTATCAAGCACTCTTCCCATCTGCCCGACCCTCATCCTCGCTATCCTTACTCATCTGTCACCTTTCTCCTGACATTCCCTATGTCTATCCACTCCTTCTTTTTACCTTCCCCTATGTAGCCCCATGCGCAATAGTGGCAGTGGAATGCCTTGCTTGGGGTGAGATGATTAAACAAAAAAAGTGAACCAAACTTCAAAAACAATTCCATTCGGTTCAATTGTACATTCACCACCATTTGCAGTGACTTGTTGCCACATATCTGCCAATTCTTTCATACCACTATTCCTTATTCGGTGCTATTAATTACACCACACCACATCTAAATTTCCAGCTGCTGATATTTGGTCACCGATTTATGTACTGACCAGTCTCGATGTTGCTTCACTTCGGTAATCGTACGAGGACCGGTGATATTGCCGTAACACTATTTTGGCGAAAGACAACTTCATAATGTCATGCTTTTTCAGTATGTAGGCTGTCAACCTCCATATATTTTTTTTATTATTTGCGAATTGCCATGCATACTTGGGTAAAATAGTGGAGGCGGTTTCCACTTGTCTTCCTCTGAGGTTTTGAATTAAGAACTATTCTTCTCTTAACATGGTTGTCCACCAAATCAACAAGTCAACTCTCTTCTATTATTTAAAACACATTTGGGGAGTAAAAAAATGTATCTGTTATTTTGTCAATCATATTTGTAAGAAAGTGAACGAAATAGACTATACCGGAATTTGAACTCGGTCCACTGATATATTATTATTATTATTATTATTATTATTATTATTATTATTATTATTATTATGTCATTTTTCATCATATTTCGATTTCTGCTTTGGTCTCACTACCAACCAAGTCTGCGGGGAGACCTAAGGCAGGTAGTGGCGTGTTGTTATGGCTCCATTTCATGTTTTCCTATCTTCCCTATCATCCCCAGCATTACATAGATAAAGTTTTCCTTAGTGTGTGGGCTGTACTTAATAAGACAATTTTTTGTATATCTCTTAAGCTGGGGTTTCCAGGGATTCTTTCAATGTGTTGTTTTGTTCCATTTTTTATCATTCCAAGTGCACCTACTATCACTGGCACAACTCTTGTTTTCAATTTCCACATTTTTTCTATTTCAATTTCCAGGTCTTTATATTTTGACAGTTTTTCAAATTCCTTGATTGCTATGTTACAATCCGCTGGACAAGCCATATCAATTAATAGACAAGTTTTCTCCTTCTGGTTTTTAACAATAATGTCTGGCCTGTTTGCTTCAATTTTTCTGTCTGTGTAGATGGTGTAATCCCATAGAATGGTTACATCTTCTATTTCTGTAACCGGTGCTGGGTGATGTTCATACCAGTGTTTGTTTACAGCTTTTCCATAATGTTTGCACATTGTCCAATGTAAATATTGCCCAACTCTATCGTGGCGATTTTTATATTCGTTTGGGGCAAGCACTGAACAGCCTGAGATTAGGTGGTCTATTGTTTCTTGGTGTTTATCACAAAACCTGCATTTTGGATCCATATTATTATGCATAATATTTGCCTGAAAGTTTCTCGTGAAAAGACTTTGGTCTTGTGCTGCAAGTATAAATCCTTCAGTTTCAGACTTTAATCCAGATGCACGTAACCATCGATGAGTATTAACTTTGTCAACATTGGATTTATTGGCACGTACTGGATATTGGCCATGCAGAGGTTTGTCTTGCCAGCGCTGTTTCATCTTTTCAAGAGCTTTATCTTTGGCTTTCATTTTCATATTTTTTGCCGCAATAGTTGGTTCTTGGCTTCTGTTTTGCTTTTCTACAGAATCTACTAACTGTAAATCTTGTTTGTATTTTATTATTATTATTATTATTATTTATACTTTATTATTATTATTTATTATTATTATTATTTATTATTATTATTTATTATTATTATTATTTATACTTTAGAACATGTACAAACTGCAAACTACTACAAGATTGTTCATTTTGTTTCGACATTGAAAGAACAATGTCTCATCATTATTATCTAACTGATGAGACATTGTTCTTTCAATGTCGAAATAAACTGTACTATTTTTGTAGTAGTTTGTATATTGTACATATTTTACAGTATAATTAATATGAAATATTCATTGCTCTATTTTTATATTAAGCACTGTTTTAAATTAATGTTTTGAACGTTGCAATTTTCTTCATTCTTTATTCATTTGGATATATATATATATAAATATAGTGTAAAAATTGTAATGTTACTTTGTACCGAAATTGCTGTTTTTCAGTAGCTTACTGGTAGAAAGGCAATTTAGGCAAGCAGCTTTTTTGTCATAAAGTGCTAGTTATCAAGTTAGAGATAGAGCCTTAGTAAATTTAATGTGGAGTGGTTTTTCACTTAACTGAGCAGTGTTGCTTCAGTCATTCCGACTTAGAAGTTTTGTGAAGGCATTTTTGTGTTGTCTTCACTCTTCAAGGTTTTTATTTTTAATTTTTTTACAGAGTTTTACAACATATTTATTACAGGCTTTGGTTGTATTATTTTTACATGATTTTTTTTGTTTTATATATATATATATATATATATATATATATATATATATATATATATATAATGTACTTCTACCCTTTGGACAGTATCAAACATTTTGCTATATTTTCAGGATGTTGGGAATTAAATATCGAAAAGAATGCCGTCAGCCTATTTATTGATTTCAACCTGCACATACTCCTTCCCTCCTGATTTTTTTTTCGATTCGTTTGTTTCGCTTGTTAACCTGATTTAATCAAAATCTAAATTCTGAATTTATTCTTTCAGACACGTACGGCTTTTAAGTCCGACACTCTGTGACTCACAACGCCGATATCAAGTTCAAGGTTACAGTTTAAGGATTCGTTTTGTCAATAACAAAAAAATATGCCAACATTCTGATCGATATCAACAGTGCATTGAAATTATGCAATCCTTTGTAAAAGAATTTGTTGCAATATACAACCATTCTAGTAAATAACTATGTGGAGATGTGAAGATATCTTTCATATGTCTGTGGCTAGAACTAATGCATATTTGGCGACTTTAACCAGAGAAATCACCCAGCGTGACATGTAAGCTGGTGTCAGACTAACCTTGGTAAATCAATAAGGTCCGTTTTGTCGCCGAGATTTGCGATTTTAGCACTGGATTTATTGATTCGTTGTTTATGGTTTATCAATACTTTAGGTTATTTAAAGCCAGCACATATTCTTTTAATCATATCACCTCGAGCAATGCGGTAATGCCACTGAAGTGTAGGGGTCTACGTAAGAGTGAAACGATTGGAAAAGAGAAAGCCTGAAACCACATCCTAAACAGGGAACAAGGGATGAGCCTCTTCACCTGTTCAATAGATGTGGGTGGAGTGTGAACCGGGCGATAGTTTAGTCTATCTACTCCAATTGAAAAAAAAAAAAAGAAAGTAAAAGGAGTGAAAAGATTGGAAAAGAGAAAGCCGGAAACCACATTCTAAACAGGGAACAAGGGATGAGCCTCTTCACATGTTCAACAGACGTGGGTGGTGTGTGAACCGGGCGATAGTTTAGTCTATCTACTCCAATTGAAAAAAAAAAGAAAGTAAAAGGAGTGAAAAGATTGGAAAAGGAGAAAGCCGGAAACCACATTCTAAACAGGGAACAAGGGATGAGCCTCTTCACATGTTCAACAGACGTGGGTGATGTGTGAACCGGGCGATAGTTTAGTCTATCTACTCCAATTGAAAAAAAAAAAAAGAAAGTAAAAGGAGTGAAAAGATTGGAAAAGAGAAAGCCGGAAACCACATTCTAAACAGGGAACAAGGGATGAGCCTCTTCACATGTTCAACAGACGTGGGTGGTGTGTGAACCGGGCGATAGTTTAGTCTATCTACTCCAATTGGAGAAAGACAAAAAAAAAACGGGTGGTGAACTGCTAAGTTATAACTTAAATCCGACAAGCAGAAAATTTTTTGTCAATTTAAAAAACAAAACCAAACGTTCAGTTAAGCATGGAAAGTTTAAAATTAAGCAAGAGAAAAAATACTTGCTTTTGGGAATATTTTAAAGAAAGTTGCAAACCATCCGAGACACGTTACTACCAGTAAGCCAAAAAATATTTTTTTAACTTTTTGGTCAGTCCACGTGATACAGAGTGAGGGTCGGTTGTCAACTGTAGCCAGGATCTGTACATCAGAGGGGTCCAGGATCTAGAATCAACAGCCCATTAAAAACAGACAGATAATCTAAAGGCCGGTACGGAGTTTTTACACTGTAAAAATTTGGTGGTGGTGGGAGGGAATAATACACATTTAGTGATACAAACCTTACTAATTAACCCATAGCTGAGGAGTGGATACATGGCGTCATTGCTTTCCCAAGTAAATAATGACGAATATAACTAGAATTTGAACTCGGTTCTCCCATTAACAACACCGTACAACTGTCCATTTCATCTTCCATACATTCCAGCTTACAGCACTTGGTATTCCCGAGTAGTCACCATAGTCAAGCCATATGTTTGACCAGATTTCCTTTCCGAAAACTTATTAGGAAGTGTATCGGACCACGAAGTTTTCAGCATCTTCTAGAATATACTAAATAACTATGCTATGTTAGTTATTTTAATCTTTAAATTATGTATTTACATCCTATATTTAATTTACTTTTTCTCAGTGTAGGTAATAATAATAATAATAATAATAATAATAATAATAATAATAATAATAATAACCGCTTTAACAAAAAGGGTGCAAACGTGGTTGTTACGGATGTAATGACCATTTACCTGTGAATAGGATGACCTTGGAAAACTGCTTAAATGCAAAGAAAAATCTGAGTACTACTTTGATAGATAACTGTAAGGTATTCCATAGTGTACTACAATCTTGATCTTAAGGTCTTTAAATATGTACAAGGTATCACTCGTTATCATCCATGTAATCAAATAACGTCTGTCGATATGGAAAACAAAACTAAAAATGGAACCTATAAGTCCGGTGAAATAGATATCAGAAGAGAAATATTTCAAGGTGACTTTTTGTCTCCCGACTATTTTGCATATCACTAATGACATTAACCAGCCAATTCAACAAGACAGAATGTGGTTATAAAATAGCTCAAAAGAAAATAAGCCATCTGTTTTACATGGATGATTTATTTAAGTTGTATACTAGAAATGACAATGAGCTGGAAGGTCTCTGCAAACTGTAAAATGCTTCAGTGAAGAAATTCAATTTGGTTAAATGTGTTAAAGCGACATTTTTTACGAGGATCGCTACAACAAACATCTTTGATTAGCTGTAACAATAAAAGATTTAGAGTAAGAAGCTTATGAATACCTAGGTGTAAATGAGGGTGAAAAAATTCGCCATAAGAAAATGAAAGAAATTGTGCGTAAAGAGTTATGACTGAAAATGAACAGAAGTCTCAGAACAGAATTATGGCCATTAATAACCTTTCTATCCCAGTAGTTCAATATAATTTCAACATTTTGAACTGGACTCTAAATGACATCAGACGAATGGATTCTAAGACAAGAAAGCCTTCTTTCTAAGCATAAAACGCATCTTCTAAAGGCTGATGTAAACCGTCTGTACATACCCGGTAAAGAAGGTAGAAGAAGTCTTATCCAGCTGGAATTGTCATACAAGACAAGAATTATTGGCTTATTAACATATATGGAAACCACAAAGAACTGGATGATAGAGTTAGTCAAACAACTTTAAAACAGAAAGAAACAGTGTTCAATAATGAGAGAAGGCAATAGATACAAACAAGTTTTGAATTTAGTAGATACTGTAGAAAACTAAAACAAAAGCCAAGAAACTATTTCAGCAAAAATATGAAACAAAAAGCTAAGGATAAAGCTCTTGAACAGATGAGACAACGCTGGAAGGACAAACCTTTGCATGGCCAATATCCAAAACGTGTTAATAAACCCGATGTTGATAAAGTTAATAGTCATCGATGGTTACGAGTATCTGGATTAAAGTCTGAAACTGAAGGCTTTATCCTTGCAGCACAAGACCAGAAACTTTTCACTAAGAACATTCAGGCAAATATCATATACAATAATATGGATCCAGAATGCAGGTTCTGTGACAAATTCCTAGAAACAAAAGACCATCTAATGTTAGGATGTTCTGTATTATTCCAAATGAATATAAAAATCGTCACGATAGATTGGGACAATGATTACACTGGACAATGTGCAAACACTTTGTAAAATATGCTAAAAAACACTGGTATGAAAATCACCCAGTACCGGACAGAAGTAGAATATGTAACCATTCTATGGGATTAAACCATCTAGACAGACAAAAAAATGAAGCAAATAGGCCGAACATTATTGTCAAAAACCAAAAAGAAAAAAAAATTGCCTACTAATTGAGATGGCTTGTCCAGCGGATTGTAACATAGCAACCAAGGAATTTGAAAAAAAAAACTATCAAAATATAAAGACATGGAAATTGAAATAGAAAAAAATGTGGAAGTTGAAAATAAGAATAGTGCCAGTGATAGTAGGTGCACTTGGAATGATAAAAAATGGAACAAAACAATCCAGTGAAAAAATCCATGGAAAACCCAGCTTAAAAGATATACAAAAAATTGTCTTAAGTACAGCCCACACGCTAAGGAGAACTTTGTCTATGAATGTTATGCTAGATAGAAAAAAAAACATGAAATGTAGCCATAACAACACACCACGACCTGCCTTAGGTCATTCCACAAAATTAGTAGGTAGTGTAACTGCCCCAGTCATTTCTGTTTGAACAGAATATCTTTGATAAGTTTTTCAATGGTTTTTTCAACATTGACGGTAGAAGTTTCTTTTGTTTCTAAAGGAATTTTTTTTTCTTGGCTGACTTCTCAGTCAACCATCCCCTCCCATTTTTCCTTTTTTTTCCTTTTTCCTTTCGTTCCCCCTGCCGCTTCTGTCCCTCTGACATGGCTGGATTTTGGCTTTTGAACTCTTTACCAGCGTATAGAAGAGGGGTATGTTTTCTAGTAAGAGACATAGGTATCGTTCTGATTTGACCTTTTCACTTCCTTAAATTCCAAAATTGTTAATCCCACCCAATTCTCTTTTCCTGTGGATGGAATTTTTTGTTTTTACTTCTGCCGATATAAAATCTTTTAATACATTTGAATTTGAGTAAATAAAGTTTTCGTTTCGCCGTTGCTGAAGAAGCGAGGAATTCCTCGTAGAAACGGCTATTCAACGGATTTAAATATCGAAATATTTGTTTTATTTTTTATATTTGGCTCTGTAAATAGAATATAATATTTGCATCGAGCCCTCCACCGTGATCAATTTTAATATTAATGAAATTAATATTATTTAGGATCGGATTTTTGGGATTTACTCACCTGATCATCCTTTTCGATTTAAAACTCACACACACACACACACACACACACACACACACACATATATATATATATATATATATATATATATATATATTAAAGGAAACGGAAAATAAATTCCGACAATGTGAGATAAAAAAATACCCGAGAAACAACAAAATATGGATTTATTGTATGTTATAACCATCATCAGGGCTTATACTTACTATTGTGAACAACATTTCCACAATATGGATCACGGTAAACTAATTCGCCAATACAAACAATTGCTCATATCCGCACACTCCATATCACATTTCTAAATCTATTCACAGGCCGTAAATACAAAAAAAAAATTCACAATAGTAAATATAAACACTGATGATGATTATAACAACTGAAACATTATAATGTTGACTACCATACAATAAATCCATATTTTGTTCTTTCACCAATTGCGATGAATGGATATTCCCTGAGCGATGTTCTGCACCTTGAGCGATTATCGAGCCTTATACCTCAAATAGATCCATTGATAAATATGCTAGGAAAAAACGGTCGGTTCACTGTACTAATAAACGTATAAGCTTCGGAAAGCTTATACGTTTTTCTTCCTGATGTTCATTTAAATGTGATATTTTGGTACCTATCCTTGAATATTCTGTCTCTACTTACATTTGGTAACATCAAGAATATTTTCTGACTGATTAATTCACATGTCATTCTTATTACTTTTTCACCTATTACACTTTAAATTTTTCTCATATCGCCTTCTCTGAGATTCTTGACGTCAGTTTTCTTTCTCGTAATTTAACTTGCAAAATTTGATTATGAGGAAGGAATGTGTAGCAAAAAGATGAAAAAAAATTATGTGTTGGTAAAAGGCAACCACAGGAAAGTATTCCAAACAGACACTCCAAATTCACACGTCTTGTCTTAATCTCCGAACTGCTATTCTCACACGAACGACGACTTGAATAGCAACACCAATATTTACCCTTCTCCCCCCACTTGAGAAAGATGTGACACAAGGTCTTTTTTAACGTGGGGAACCTGAGCGCATATGCCCAGGTATTGGTCAAAACATTACCTATCCACCACGGTAATAGGTTCAAAACCGGTCTGAACTGATCTTAAACTGGTCTTATTCAGTCTTAATTTGGTGACCCCAGCCCGAAGGCCGGGGAACAACACCCCCATCAAAATGAGCATTATAACGTTTTATGCACTCGATCTGGCTACCACTCGGCCACAGTAAATATAAACGGCTACAAGTGACACCAATTCTATTTACCACAAAGTGCTCTCCGATTCTTCATCTGACCAACGCTCACCAATTCGCCGTCGCCACACTTCCTTACAAAACATACACCCGACTCTTGGGTCGCCGAGGCAAGTCACTGTTACAGAATGCTATAACATTTCAACAGTGAAATTGTTAGAAAAAGAATGTCTTCTTTTAAATTCAATCAACATATATGCTGTGGTTATCATGGGCCGAGCATGTGAGTAATGACGAGGTGTTGGAAAGAAAAGGAAATTAATACTGAACATCAGAAAGTGACAGCTAAAGTTCCTGGGGCATGCAATGATGAAGGAGGGCTTGGAGAACTTGATACTAACAGGCCAGATAGAGGGAAAAAGAGACAGCGAATAACATATCTGAAGGGCCTGAGCAGGTGGATGAGAGAACGGGGGTTGCGAAATGTTACAGGAGAAAGCGTGCTAAGAGCCACCAGAGATAGGGAGACGTGGAAGGCCATGATCGCCTACTTCCTGAAAGGACAAGGCACATAGAAAAATCTTACATAAGTTCAGGAGATATATGGCTAAAGCCAAAGGTCACACAAGCCGGAATGCATTCTGTATGACACAACAAACCAGTAAATTTTAAATCATTTTTTAGAACTGATGACCTCAGTCGGTAAAGACATAAGAATAATCAAGAATCTCTACTGGCATCAAACGGCCTGCATACGGACAGGTAACGACCTCAGTAGATACACAAAGATAGAAAAAGGCGTAAGACAAGGATGTGTCTTTTCACCGGATTTGTTCAACCTATACAGCGAGAATATTTTGAGGACCCTAGATGACACACCAGGATTTGTTATTGGAGGCCACAACCTGAACAACATAAGATATGCGGACGATACAGTACTGACTGCGGACACGGAAAGGAAACTGCAAGATCTCATACAGAAAGTGGCAGTGGAGAGTGACAAGAAGGGACTACAAATAAACTTTAAGAAAACTGAGTGCATGGTCATCAGCAAAAGATACAACCGAAAAGCCAAATACAGGTGGGGGATAACAGAATCAAACAAGTCCAAAAATTTAAGTACCTAGGAAGTGTTCTAACAGGAGATGGAAAGTGCGACACGGAGATCCGAAGGCGAATTGGCATGGCAAAAGATGCGTTCCAGAAGATGAGCAAAATACTAACACACAGGAAAATCTCAATAGAAACGAAGAAAAGAGTGCTAGACTGCTACGTGATGTCAGTTCTTCAATACGGCAGTGAATGTTGGACAATATCATCGAAAATGAGGACAAAACTGGAAGCGGCCGAAATGTGGTTCTACAGAAGGATGCTACGGATATCGTGGACTGAGCATACAAGCAACGACGAGGTGTTAGAAAGAATGGCAACAAAAAGGAAATTGATGCTGAGCATCAGGAAGAGACAACTGAAGTTCCTGGGACATGCAATGAGGAAGGAGAGCCTGGAGAACCTGATACTGACTGAACAGATAGAAAGGAGAGAGACAGAGGAAGGCAGCGGATAACATATTTGCAGGGTCTGATCAGGTGGATGACGGAACGGGAGTTGCCAGGAGCAACAGGAGCAAACATACTAACAGCCACAAGGGATAGGGAGACGTGGAGATCCATGATCGCCTACGTCCTGAAGGGACAGGGCACATAGAAGAAGAAGAAAAAGAAGAAGAAGACCTCAGTCCGAATAGAAGCTTAAAAAAATCTGGAGATCTATGATCGTCTACGCGATGAAAAATGTACTGAAAATTTAGTGTACTAAGCTGTGCATCCGGGTAAAACCAACTATACTTTGTACTCGTTTATCTCTTTGTACTTCTCAGAATTTGATTTCATTTGATCAGTGTATGGTTATTTTACATTGTGTAACGGACGGATGGACAAAAGTCACATGATTTTATTGATAGATATGTGTATAGATATACAGTAGCGGTAAACAAGGCATGTTTTATGGCGTATTCTTGTTATCTTTTGTGTTTTGGTGTCCTTTAGCTTAATCTGTATTGTACCCGATAAACTACCAGATTGAAACAAAAAATATCATCACTCATGGGAAATCGATGTCACCATCTTGATAGTCAGTTATTGCCAGTATATATCAGTTTTTCCTTTTATTCACAAAAACTAATACAGCCAGGCAACAATGATATATTAATGAAACAGCAAAATCGTTGATGAAAAATATCTTTTGAATTTAGTCGAGATTTCTGACATAGTCTAAAATCAAGGATAAGACTGATGTCTCAGTTTTTTCATAACGCCTGCCAATCTTGGATATTAACCACAAAACTACAAAACGAAATTGCAGAACACAATCCCCAGTTTATTTTTCTTAGAGCAGATCATATATGACTCAATGCGAGAAACCATTTTATCAAGAAACAAGCCCATTTGAAACATCGTAATCACTATCAAGAAGAAATCTGAAGTAGTATGAATAGATCATAAGAGACAATAATCATACATCTACCATATTGCAAGGTACTACGTTAGGCAACAGAAGAAGCAGGCTGAGGGAAGAAAATGGACTAACAACGCCACTAAGTGGACTGGAAGATCTTCTGTAGACAACAGAGACATTCAAAGCGAGCTGGTGAGGTACTCAGCTGCGCACGACCCTACAAGATTCGATAATCAGATTGATTTTGATTATGATGTTAGGAAATCAATTTTAAATCTTTTGAACAATAAATATTATTGTTTTAGATCTTTAAAACGCTGATTACTACATTTACAATTGTAATCCAGGGTATTTTATAAAAAAAAATGATATAATTTCGTAATCTAATAACTTGACCAATTCTCGTTCAAATGATCCCTCGAGTTTTAACGGCATGTGCAGGATCATTTGAACTTTTTATACTTTATTTTTTCATGTATAGAAATGCTATTCGTTAGAAAGGCGTTTCGTGTTTTAGTTTGCTCGAACTCAGTCAAAAAAGAATGTTCAGCGTCTGCAATGTTATCGATCCTGACTTGGCATCTCGACTTCAGTCACTTTTCCACCGACGAGACACGGCTTTCTTCCGTCTTTCCAAGAAATATTTTCATGGTAACTGGTGAGCTTTTTTATTGCCTCAAATGCATGAATTTGAAGGTACTACTTGATTGCCAACTAGGTCTCACCGTTTTTATTTTTGATAGAATTCCTCTGAAAAGGCACCAACTGCAATGAAGATTTGGACGTGACACACACAGACACACACACACACACACACACACACAAATGAGAAGAGAAATCTTGTCTGTGCAGTATTTGGATAACCACCATTATCGAAAGAGATAAACAGTTCAGAAAGTCCATAAAAATGCAAGTCTGGAAACCCAGATTCATTTCCAACGACAGGTTGGCGTGTCGCAAAAACAATCTTGCGAATGACAATTTACAAGCTTCAGCTCGTTCTGGCCTTAAAGACAAATGACACAGAAAAGCCCAAGCAATACTGCCTCGATATGCGATGAAAGATTTGAAGAACGTCTTCTTTTCAGTGTTGAGGCCGTATTTCATACGAATGGAAAAGTCAACAAGTTTGACATTTGGGGCGAAGAAAATGCTGAAGCGTGTTTGGCAATAGCTAGACTGTCGACTTGACATGTACCATATCACAGGTGGTGCTCATATTAAAAACTTATGAAATAGTTCATGAAATCAAAATATCTTTGTATTACTGATTCAAATTTTGATGAATAAATCATATTCCTCTCAACAATAAATCTCACAATGAAAAACAAAATTGAATTGTGCATTATTTAAAAATAAGTACCTAAACTACACCGTGTAGTTATGCTAGTATATATATATATATTTTTCTTTTTAGGGGGTTCCCGCCTGTGGGACTCCTTTCCATATACTTGTTTTTCTGACGTCTACAACCTCCAGGAATTTAAATGCAAAGTCAATTCCTATCTCTTATCCACTTAACTCCAGCCCTTTCTACATCACCCCGTGTATCTTGTTTTTTTTTATCTCTACCTTCGCAACTGTTTTCACTCCTATGTTCACATCCTTCACACCCTTTCTCTTTCAACTCCCTGTAGCTGGTTCGTCTTTGTCTTCACTCTTTTTCTTCCTAATACTTCAACTATCTCATGTAAACCCCTGCACATCAGTGGCTTAACGCCATACATGAAGTAAAATGAGAGCCTAAACTATAAAAGAGCAACATCTCTACGTTATCTTGGGTTCACGTTTTGCACTGCATGCCGGTGGAACGACTGTATCTAATCATCTGTTATGCCTACTACTAGGAAAGTTTGATCACTCTGTTGTGTCAAAATAATCTTCTCGTCAGAATGCATTTTATACATTTCTATATCTACCATTCGTCCGTGCATTGAATACCGTTGTCACGTCTGTTTTGGTGCTCTTGCTGTGAGTCTCGAAATTCTTGACAAAAGCGTCTGCAATGTTATCGATCCTGACTTGTAATCTCGACTTCAGCCACTTTCCCACCGACGAGACACGGCTTTCTTCCGTCTTTCCAAGAAATATTTTCATGGTAACTGTTCTGGTGAGTTTCTTTTCTTTATTGCCTCGACTGCATGAATTCGAAGGTATTACTTGATTGTCAGCTAGGTCTCACCGTTTTACTGCTGAACTAGGTAAATGAAACCGTCAAAACTATTCTTTTCTCGTACTTCTGGTCTGTGGAAAGCCCTTCTGATTGGTTACTTTTTCTGTCACCTAAAATTATCAAAATTTAAATGTATTGTCAATTGGTATCTTTCTTCCTGATCCCTGTTGCTCTGTTGACCTTTTCTTACCTCTCCTCACTTCTCTTTCACTTTCACGCCCTGTAGCCACCCCCACCCCCGGCGACCTTGAGACATTATTGCCTTTCTTGGGGTTAAATGATTAAAAAGAAAGTGAATTTTAACTAAGAAAAAATGCTTAAAACTTACAGTTATCAGTAAAATTCAAAGAGAATAGAATCGTTATGCAGTTCATTAACAAAGAGAAAGTGTTGTTTCTTAAAAGCAGGTTTATATTTAATACTATTAAACAAACCATCGATGATAATTTAAATAGCTTTTTCATTGTTTTATAACCATCTTCATTTCCGTCCTCAGCAAACTGCATTGCTGTTCCGTCAATTATCGAGTTTCCTTTTAATAAAAGTGACTTTTTCCTTTTTCTTTTTTAAACCTTGGCTACATCATTTTATGTTCCACTTATAAACTCAACAATTTAAAGAAAGGATATATCGACGATTTCCCTCAGCATATTTCAGTAATTACATCTTTGAATACGTTTTAATAAATTCGTTTTAATGATAGCATTGTTTTGTACGCTCTGAGAAAATTAGTGTTTCCTGAAAAAAATCCAGAGGGCATAAAATTAATCGACAATTTAGTAATAGTTTTATCTCGGCAATTGAAAAAAATATATTGACATCAAAATCCATTGCAAATTTGAATTTTACATTTTTAAATGAAAAACATTGCGTCAATCCTGCCTTTCCAAGTGAAGAGACTTGAACATTTGTCGCAGTTCTATCTACAGAACATCGGCAAATAAAAATGTTTATCAGTGAAGTATTTTATTTCAAATATTAAATATGTGAATATAATTTTTGAACTTTAAAAACATACCTATTTGAAAAGATTGTTTCGACCACTGAATTAATTAGTTTAAATTTTTTTGCTACTATAAGTACTTTTGTCTACAGATTCTTTTAAAAGTAAGGTTCACCCGGGTGCCACTCGAGATAGAGTTTTTCTAAGCGCCGCTTAAATGTGACACAAAGTCGAAAGTAGAGGAAACTTAATCAGGATCGAACTGTAACTGGTCCAAGCGAGAGAAACTTGCTAATCATTAAACCACGCCGCAATTCTCTCAGAATCATCTCGCTCTGTCGGTTGAATATGTATGGTGAGAAGGTAGATCCTTGTCTTACACCCGTTTATTTTCTTTTTTGTATATTAGCTGAACTTATTTTCAGTTAGTATGATATGCGACGTACTTTATCAAAAGCCTTTGCATGCATAAAATTAAACGTGATCATAATTTTTCTTTTTACTAAGTTTCTTTCATCGTATTTCTTTTGTTTTAGCTCAACGCACTGTTCGATTAGAAAAATCTAATGCCCACCAAATTTGTTGTTTTCTTTTAAATTCAATTTTCATTCCTGAACGACTACTCTCGGGATAAAGACAGCTAACTGTAAGTGAGTTTGTTTCTAACTGAAAATGGCGTTTATTATACAAAGCAGAAATGATAAACAATTCGTATCTGCTATACTGTTTTTCATTTAAATATAGGCAATTCGTTTGTTAATGTCACATTCATAAAAAAGTAAAATGGTTCATTTAGCAATGACATTTAGAACATCGTGATATGAGAGGAAAGAAAGATATTTCTTCAATTCCCAGGGAATATTTAGCAACATTGATTAGTCGTAATTAATCAGAAATCATTATTAATTACTCTTAATTAAACTGCAAAATCTATTTTCTTTTTATTCTTTTACTTTATTATATATATATATATATATATATATATATATATATATATATAAACGTTTCGTTAAAGATGTCAAGAAAATAAATGTAATGCGCACCTCTAACTTAAAAAAAAACTTATACAGATAATGGAGGCCCTTATCATGAAGAATAAAAATGAAATATTAAAAGATATATCTAAGAGCGAAAACTATGCACACACCCACAATGTACAGTTTTGATTCAGGAATTAAAATATATTTTCCCGAAATTAATTTTAGACCATTAACAATATGAAATCTAAAAATTCAGCTGCAATAGTTAATAGGCTGAGAGTACGCGAAACTTCCTATATTAAAAAAAACAAAGCTCTTATCAGCATAGAACAAAAAGGCAGTATTAGATTTTATAAATGTATCCTGTCAATCATTTTTAACGAAATGTTTATCAGAGAAGAAACCTTATTTTCACACACACACACACACACACACACACACACACACACACACACACACACACACACACACACACAGATATATGTATCTAAACTTATTTATATATAGAATTTTGTCTCTGTATGTGTATGTGTGTGTGCGTGTCCGTTACCTATAGACTCCGAAACGGCTGAACCGATTTTCTTGAAGATTTACACAGTTCTACTATAAGCGTCTGCGAGTGTTCTTAGCTAGGTTTTGTGTCGCAGTACCCCCGATAAATATCGAAAATCGATAATCGAAAAAATCGTGTTATAGAAGGAGTGGTCCGATTTTAATCAAATTTGATACACTCATCAACAAAGACATAAGAAACGATATTCAGAAGTTTCAAGGTTTCAGTTCTTACAATAGTGCAGAAAATTGATAATATATGTATATATATAAAAGTCAAGATGTTTGTGTGTGTGTCTATTTATCTGCCTGTATGTCTGTATCTTTTCAGCCCTTTTATTTTAGTTTTTGCTTCGGGTTTGGCTCCAAGTAGGTATAATTGTAGTTCTTAGTCCCAGCCATGCTACTATTTACTCAGAGGACTTATTTAGCCTTCAAAATTCAGTTTACGATGAAAAATACTTATTTGTTATCGATACTAGGAAATCAAAATTTGACTTACATCCATTCATTTTTCTTTCAGTCTACGGTTTCGCTTTAACTGGAAACAACTATTGCTTTTTAGTCTTTCGTGCCAACGTCCAAAGAGTCTGAGCACCAGCACCATGGATTAGTTTTAAAGCTTTCATTACACCCGACCAACGTCGGGCTATACTGCTAGTATATATATATATATATATACACTTAGAAGTTTAAAAGATTACTACACATTAGGGCCTGGAGAATCTAATACTCACAGGATGGATAGAAAATAAAACACATAGAAGAAAATAGCGCGAAATCTACTTGATGAACGACAGAACGGGGTTTGGAAGAGATACCAAGAGGAAAAATATTGAGAGCGACAAGAGACAAATACAAGTGGTAGTCCATGATTGCCCACGTCCAGAACGGGCC
>JBBBDQ010001598.1:1597500-1627500 GCA_037127315.1 Ascarosepion bandense
AACTTATTTATAAATGGAAACTTGTCTGTGTGTGTGTGTATGTGTGCGTGTGTCTGTGTGTATGTGTCCGTTATCTATAGACTCCGAAACGGCTGAACCGATTTTCTTGAAAATTTACACAGTTCTACTATAAGCGTCTGCGAGTGTTCTTAGTTTAAGAACTGCAACCTTGAAACCTTCTGAATATCGTTTCTTATGTCTTTGTCTATGAGTGTATCAAATTTGATTAAAATCGGACAACTTCTTCTATAACCCAATTTTTTCGATTATCGATTTTCGATATTTATCGGGGGTACCTCGACACAAAACCTATCTAAGAACACTCGCAGACGCTTATAGTACAACTGTGTAAATTTTCAAGAAAATCGGTTCAGTCGTTTTGGAGTCTATAGATAACAGACACACACACACAGACACACACACACGCACACTGACAAAGTTACATTTATAAATAAGTTTAGATTAGATTATTTCCTTGGAAATTGCTAATGAGCTGACCAAAAGCGCTTTGAAAAATTATCATTAGGGACAGTTTTTGCACTAGCATATTCTGTGACACGATAACTAGGCATATATGTATTTTATTATAATAGATTAAAATAGAAAATAGATTAGAATAGAAAATAGTTTAAAAACATATTTAACAAAAGTGAAAAAGAAGAGGAAAAAATAAACGCTTTTTCTTTGATGAGTAAAATTGTGGAAGAGACAAGGGTATCCGATTACTGTTTTGAATCCTACCGCTCTTCGGGTAGATGTTTGACTCAGTGATTTAATGAGATAAAGTTCAGAAAAGTTCAGGTAGGTGCGTTTTTCGAATGACCCGGTCAAAGGCTGTCCTTTACTGTATCTTGACCACACATTAAAAATTTTCCGGCGGAAGCTTTAAGATAATAAAAAAAGATAACTGAAATTTCAGACTTACAGTCGCCAATGTTTATCACCGGTGGTCTAAAGCATTTCCGGATTTCCGGTCAATTTGAAATAAATTCAGGTAATTTTTCCGAGTCAGTCAGTTAAGTTCCGCCGGGTGCGAGCTTGAAGTAAGGATCTCCGTTTGTCTTGTTTCGTTCAGTTCGGATTTGTTGATCTCCATTAATTAGAGTTAGAGCTGTGTGTCACATTCGCCTGCCCCAACCGAAAAGGCTAACTCTAAACGAATAAAGCATCCTTTCAACTCATCCAGGTTGTGGAAGTTCATTCCTCATAGTTCAATCTTGTACCCCCAGCTGTTCGTCCGACATTTTCAACAAACTCCCGGCAAACATCACAGCGTGGAGAACGGCCGCCGGAGAAATTGTTCGGACGGTCCATTGGGATGTTAGAATTCTATCTGAAAAGAAAAATTTAGGAGTACAATTATGAAACATATCGTCGATAATCGCCTTTGATCTCAATGTCCCCTCTTATAGTTAAACATTTTATATTTCGGATATTGCGAGCCCTTAGCGATAAATACAGCATATCTTATTATGTAGTTAAAATTTCCGACTGCTTGGGTGTAAATCTGAGGTCAGTGCAGAGGATTCGGAGATTGTTGATCGAGCCTACTGTTGATTACTAAGGTGTTTGAAGTAATCACTAATAATGACAATGTTATGCCTCTAGTTATCTTCCTACAAAGCCTGTGAGTATGAACGGTGGCCTACATCATGTGCCTTGAAGAGCTAGTACAGCTCTGAGTCTGCTGGAAGTTATTATGTCTGGCAACTGAACTCTGGATAATTCCACAACTCAAGAACCCAGTCATGGCTGTCAGACAATTTCTGCGACTACTTCAACCCTTACTTCTTATATCCCCAGATTACAATCCCCTTGATTAGAATGTGTGTTGCGCAGTTGAGCGGGAAACCAGTAAAAATCATTGTAACATCAAAGATAAACTGAAGGCAAGACTAAAATCAGCATTCACCAACTTAAACTAGAAGGCCGACCAAAAGAGATGCAAGAGCTTTAGAAATTTTTTTTTTAACCATTTCACCCCAAGCAAGGCATTCCACCGCCACTATTGCGCTTGGGGCTACATAGGGGAAGGTAAATAGGAAGAGTGGTTAAATATAGGAAATGTCAGAAGGGGGGTGATAGATAGTTGGGTAGGTGGGAAGAGTGTTTGAAAGAATGGAAGTTAGTTTGTTAAGAGGTATCTATTGACCTTACATTTAAACTCCTGGAGATTGTAGCCATCGGGGAAGCAGTCATGTGGAAGAGAATTCCACAGTCGGGAAGTGCGAGAAAAGAAATGTTGGAGTAGAATTGCGGTTGCATTTTATCGGTTTCACTGTAAAAGGGTAGGATGTAGTTGCTAATCTAGTATCTCGTGCAAATTCAAACCTAGCGGGTACCCGTGATCTAAGTTCATCAGAGCAGAAGCCGTTAAAATATTTATAGAAGAGACACAGGGAAGCCACGTCGCGCCGGTGATAGAGAGACTGCAGGCGATCTGCTAAGTCGGTATCGATCACATTACAGACCCACCGCTGTACCTTGTCTAGAAGCCCAAGGAGAATAGCAGGGGCACCCGACCAGATATGGCAACAGTATTCAATGCACAGGCGGATGGTAGATTTATAAATGTGCAGGATAGATTTAGACGGAAAAAAACCTCCTGGCTCTGCACAGAGAACCGACTTTCTTAGCAGCGGATTTAGCAATGGATTCGATAGAGTCATTCCACTACCGTGATTGAAGCATGTAGCGATTTTATTGAATAAATTTACTCTATAATATTTCAAGATATTTTTGTAAAAATTCGGTAATATATATTTGTTAAAAGTAGATGTCAGTGTAGCTTTCATTTTTGCGTAATTTAGATGAAAATTTAGGGTTAGGGGATAAAGATTTTTATATATTTAGTGTAAACATAATTAGTCACCATAAATGAAGGACGCACAGTGTACACTTATACATATGCACATCATCATCATCATCATCATCATCCGTCACACCCAATGGTGTGTAGGGCAGCATTTGGCTGATTTTGCAACAAACTGTTTTTTTAAGGGACAGGGTTTTTAGCCCTGCGACTAACCCCCAAATCTGGAGGAAGGTGATTTTCTAAACGTAGCTTAGATGTGGTATACGGCTGAAAGTAAGGGACACCCAGTGAGAATCGAACGCCCTACTCAATCTTAATGATTCAAGCGAGACAAGCTTACTAACCATTACGCCACCGCTAGGTGCCCACGTATGCACACACACACACACACACACACACACACACACACACACACACACACACACTATATATATATATATTTGAAATGATTTGTTTGAACATTATTTTTTATCGATACTAGTATTTAAGTAAATATTCTGAATTATATATATATATATATATATACTGTAATAGGTTGTTAAAATGGTTTATAAATTCATAGTATCACTACTCAAAAATATTTTGGGTTTCAAAGCTAGCCCTATATGTGGACTGTTTCATCTACCGGCCTGATTATTTAATTTCTGTAATATATATATATATATATATTTCTGTAATATATATATATATATATATATATATATATATATATATCCGAGTGAATACAGAACGAAGAATTCTTTCCACGTCCAAAACATTAATTTAAAACAGTCCTCGATATACAATGTTTTATATAGAGCTGTGAATATTTATTACAAATTATATTTTAGAACATGTACATAACTTCTCTATATATAATCGCTACGAAGGCGCGTCCGTTTCTGCATCGGAGTACCAGTGCTTCGTCAGGCGATGTGGTACTGGGAATCCTTTTCATTTTTATTTGTTTAGTTTTCTTAGGGGTATTGGTTGGGGGGTTGATATTTCGTTGACAGTTGGAATTTTTTGTGGAGAGTGTTAGTGTGTGTTAGCAAGATAATGTACTTAGTCTGTGACCGTTGGAATTTATTAGTTGGTGCGGATATTTTTTTGTTTATTTTTATTTTTGCAGTGTCTTTACAATATATATATTTATATATAAACAAATAGTTATGGATATATTCAATTTAGTATTCACACACACCCATATATACACGCGTATACACAACAATTTATACAAACACATGCATACACAAGGATGCAAACAAATTTCACTTATACACACAAAAGAACTCTACATCCAATTACGTACATACATGCATTTACTTATAATCTTCCATTTAATCTGTGGGGAGACGATTTCTGTCTTTTATCTCTCCCCACAGATTGAATGGGAGATTATACGTAAATCTCAAACCCCCAGTAGCTTAAGAAATAATCAGTGTATCATCTGGATAAGCAACTGCGAAATTACAATCTACAAGAATAGTGTCCATCGATTGTTCAAATA
Organism: Ascarosepion bandense; assembly: GCA_037127315.1. Taxonomy (NCBI): domain Eukaryota; kingdom Metazoa; phylum Mollusca; class Cephalopoda; order Sepiida; family Sepiidae; genus Ascarosepion; species Ascarosepion bandense. The sequence goes on from JBBBDQ010001598.1 coordinate 1,601,805, forward strand.
TGGCTGAGTCTACCTTTATATCAAAAGAAATTCGGGTGAACTTATACAATACCTTGTGCGCATTTATGATTATTAACTCTGAACATTCTTCTTCAATTTATGTTTTCAAATACGTCTCAGAAGAGTCTAGCTTCAATTTTTTTCCAGCGTTTAAGTTGGAAAAGTTTTCTCTGGAAATAGTAACGTGATTTATGTGATTCTAAATATTTGTTTAACTCAGTCGAAAAATCACTTTAAACACGAATTCTTTTGAGAAAGATAGCATCAGTCGAACATAAGAAACACCATAATTGTGTACTATCAAACAAGGAGAAATTTGCTTTGAAGAAACGGTATATATTTTGACAAAAAATTTTTACGAGAAATGTATATTATTCTATACTCGTTGGAAGTGTATAAACCTGACAAAAAAGAAGACGCACATTTTGTTATATATGATGAAATTGTTAACAACAGCGTAAAGGATTCAAATTAAATAAACTGACTCAAAATATGTTTAAAATATTAATTTTGTTCAAGTTTTACAGATGAAAAAAAAAGACGCAGAAATACGTTCTAGATTCCTAACGAAAATGAAACAGAATGAACTCACACTACAAGAAATATCAGATGAATGTCAGAGATTTTTTAAATCTCAATATGGAGAAAATTGAATAAAATGAGTTTTTTTATAAAAATCATAAATATTTGGGGAAAAAATTCCCTATTTCAGATGTACATGGTTAAGTCTGCTCTTTTAAGAATTTAAACTGCTACAAATATTGAAATGTAAAATATGAAATATTACTATGTAAAACTAAAGGAAGGAAAAGTTCTCACAGAAGCAAATCCGTAAATAGAGTTGAGACGGATAAAACTTAGGACAGAAAACTAAAGAAACTTTTGTATTTGATAATGAATAATTTGAATGTAAAATCGCAACTAGGTACTGGTAATTATATCACAATAATCAACGAAGTCATACGGAAGGCAAACGGAAAACCTATATTTTAAAAAAAGTTCGAAAATCAGACCTGGCGTGTCGAGTAAGAAATTATTTGCTGTTGGTAAAATTACTTGTAACGTTTAATTTCGTAACAAACGAGTAAAAGATAAAGCGTATGTCTTCAAAAATACTACAAACTTATTCGGTACAGACTGCATAGTATTATTCGTGTTATGGGATGTGCGTTGTGGTGCGAGCATGTGCATTGTGGTGCAGTGGATATCGACTCAGAACGACAAATCGATGAGCCGAGTTCGAATTCCAGCTAAATTCCTTGCCTTCACTTACGCGCAAATATTCTTGGGAAAGGTATTAATCCGTATCTTCCCTCCAGTTATGGGTTAAATAATAGGACAGACTGGGTTCTATAGCCTTGGCTGGCAGCCAGTCTAAGTAATGGCAACACACTGCGGGATATTCTTTTGCCCAGTCACTCATGTCTCTTTTGAGACATGATCGCCCAAAGCGTGTATAACATATGGCACTTAACTGACAGACTATAGAATTTATGAACTGACAGACTATAGAATTTACCTATAAATATTTATTTGTAAAAATATGAGTTGAAAAACGACCAGTTTAAAAAAAAGATCTATGCGAAAAATTAAAAAAAAGAAATGAAAAAACGTCTTCCGGTTGTTCTGTAGGATTCTTCGTCGTCTTGCGGCCTCGGCCGAGATAGAAGTCACTACACCCCTCGAGTATTCCCTGTGCATTTGGAACCCTGGCGCAGTTTATAGCGAAATTCATAATCTTGTCAAAGAGCTGAATACTTGATGCTTCGCCAGGGCTACCAAGGGTGTTTTTATTGTGACACCAACACTAGATGGGTTGCCTCCAGGCCCCATCCCGTTATTTAACCCATAACTGGAGGAAAGTGACGGATTAATACTTTTCCCAAGGGAACCAGTGCTTAAGTGAAAGCAGGGTACTCAACTGGAATTCGAACTCAGCTCACCGATTTCTCTTTCCAAGCCGACATCCACTGCACCACAACGCACATCCGTCACTGTAGGATTAGTTGAATCGATGCTCCAAATAAAAAGCAAGGAAAAAAAATCAACGTCAGTATTTTAACAGAAACGTAGTATACCGTATTGATTTCTTATGGAAATGGTCCTGGGTATAACGATAAACTGCATCCGGCATTTAGGCCACTGATCGAGAGGTTATTGATTTTGGGGATCCTGAAAACACCTCTGTATTGCGGTTGTTTGCCACGGGCAAATAGTGAATTCTCGAACAAAAACAAAACACTTCGAATTTATAAAAATACATTTCTATAATAAATATATCTGCAATATATTTTTATTTAAATGCTTTTCCATCAATATATATTTGTCGAAAAATAACCAACATCAGTAGTTGAATGCATACAACTACGTTCAAAATATTTAGATTACGGCATTAAACAACCCATAAAGTTTGACATGCCGCTAAACAAATCCAACCATCCAAACCAAAATATAACTTCAACAAAACCACAGTATAATACATACATATCCCCGCCTCTACAAATTCTATCCACACAAACACACAAAAGCTGAGTATCATCTACCACATATTCAATTGTGAAAGCAGAAGCTTCCCAGAAAATTAAATTCCGGTATCAAATGTCCCATGGGGAGTTGATATGCCGTTTAAAAAAAGCAAACCCAATCCAATTCTTACGAAAAATGACCATTGGAAATTTTTTTAATTTTTTTTCTTTTTTTTTTTACCAATTAACGAAAAAAGCAAACAACCGGCTTTTTTTTTATATCATCTCTTTTCTTTGTCTATGTAATGAATTATAATTCTTCGACATGAGTCCAAGAAAAGGAGTTATTTAAAAGTTATGTCTTTCTTCTCAGTCGGTGAATTCATCTACCTTTTCTGGCTGAGGAATGTCTAACAAAAGCCAAGAAAACCAATCTGCCCGTAGACGTCGTAGTTTGCAAATCTCAGGATCTGCTCTCGTTTTCTGTCCCTCGTGAGAATTTCTTGTCACCTTATGGTACTATCCGCCGTTATTATACTTCTTTTGCGCCTCAAGAGTCCAATTCACTCTCATCGTAAAGTTATTCCTGTGATCATACTGTGTTCGAATAAGTCTCTTAATTCTACCTACGATTATTATTGTCATTTTTCATCATATTTTGATTTCTGCTATGGTCGCACTACCAACCAAGTCTGCGGGAAGACCTAAGGCAGGTCGTGGCGTGTTGTTATGGCTCCATTTCATATTTTTTCTATCTCCCCTAACATCCCTAGCGTTACATAGACAAAGTTCTCCTTAGTTTGTGGGCTGTATTTAAGAAGACAATTTTTTGTATATCTCTTAAGCTGGGGTTTCCAGGGATTTTTTCAATGTGTTGTTTTGTTTCATTTTTTATCATTCCAAGTGCACCTACTATCACTGGCACAACTCTTGTTTTCACTTTCCACATTTTTTCTATTTCAATTTCCAGGTCTTTATATTTTGACAGTTTTTCAAATTCCTTGGTTGCTATGTTACAATCCGCTGGACAAGCCACATCAATTAATAGACAAGTTTTCTCTTTTATTATTATTATTATTATTATTATTATTATTATTATTATTACTACTACTACTACTACTACTACTACTACCAGCAGCACCACAGTTGTCATCATCGTCATCAATGGCATTTCACTTCACCATCGATTTTCAGGTAAAATGATGACAAATAACAACCTTGACGCTGGACTCACTGACGAGCAAGCGGGTGAATTTCACGCGATTGTCAGACTAATTCGCTGAGACGTCACAGTTGGTGTTGTATATAAAACAATTACATATACGATTATAATAGTTCATGGTGTTATAGAGATACGATAGAAGAATAATTCGTGTATTAATTATTGAATTATTTTCATGTGACTTCTATTGTTCCGGCAAACAGTATCTATCTATCTATCTATCTATCTATCTATCTATCTATCTATATATATATATATATATATATACGTGTATATTTATATACACTGGCGTGCAAAATCTTTGAGTCAAAACCAAAAGCTACATAAAATGAATATACGTCTTCATTTTATTTACGGAGTTTAAATTGCTCAATGCTTTTATCACTAGAATTTGTAAACATTGAGGATAGAAAAAATAAGGTGTGGCGTGTTCGCGGGTGCTGTCTAAATGAAGATACACAGCTTTAAGCAGCTTGATAGGCGTTCTAGTGCTGTGGATATTGACTTGGAATGAGCTATAGGAGATCAGATTTCGAATTCCAATTTAATTCGTTGCATTTATATTACGCGTAAATACCTTTGGGAAATGTGTTAATCGATCTCTTCTCCTTCTATCTATAAATTAAATAGGATAGCTTGGGTTTTATAGCCTTGGTTGGCAACCAGTCTACAGCAGAAAGAAATAGCAACCTACTGTGGGAAGATCTTATGCATAGTCAGTCATGGATCGAAAATTCTAATCGTGTATTATTGATGATAGTTAACTGGTTCTTGCTATAGAAAAAAGCAATGGAAGACTATTGAATTAGTGAAAGAACTGTAATGCTGATTTCTTGACAATTTACAGATTTTGAAGCAGGACTTATTCCATCATAATAACATAGTCTGCAGTTTACATTAAATTATGGTTAAATTTTATACTGAAATAAAGATGAAGTTTAAAATTTGCGGACAAGATAGCTCGTCGAGAGATAGTAAGGCGGCTGAGTTTTCCGAAAACTATTTTGAAACCAATCGAAAGCTTTTGCTGCCGCTGGAAGTGTTTTAAATGCAAAGAAAACTAGAACACCACAAAATTTAGACAAGAAATTGGAAAGAAAGACCGACAGAGTTTTGATAGACAAATTAACATACAGATGAGTGAAAAATGAATTCAGTTTAAACACTGAGGTTTCAGTTGGTACACTGAACAGAATATTACGAGAAAAACATGAAATTGTTTGCAACAACAAAACAAAACAAGACAAAACAAAAAATAACATTGGAATAGAAGACTGAATTGGTGACATGAACATCTAACGTTGGATACTAGAACGTGGCAAAAAGTAAATTTTAGTGATGACTAGCAGTATATATGCTCGGGTTTAATGAAAGCTTTAAAACTAGTCCATGGTCATGGAGCTCAGACACTTTGGACGTTGGCACGAAAGACTAAAAAGCAATAGTTGTTTCCAGTTAAAGCGAGACCGTAGACTGAAAAAAAAATGAATGGATGTAAGTCAAATTTTGATTTCCTGGTATCGATATCAAATAAGTTTTTTTCGTTGTAAACTGAATTTTGAAGGCTAAATAAGTACTCTGAGTAAATGGTATCATGGCTGAGACTAAGAACTACAATTATACCTACTTAGAGCCAAACCCGAAGCAAAAACTAAAATAAAAGGGCTGAAAAAATACAGACATGCAGGCAGATAAACAGACACACACACAAACATCTTGCCTTTTTTAGATATATATATTTTCGATGTCTGCACTATTGTAAGAACTGCAACTTTGAAACTTCTGAATATCGTTTCTTATGTCTTTGTCTGTAAGTGTTACAAATTTGATTAAAATCGGACCAAACCTTCTATAACCAGATTTTTTCGATTATCGATTTTCGATATTTATCGGAGGTACCTCGATCCAAAACCTAGCTAAGAACACTCGCAGACGCTTATAGTAGAACTGTGTAAATTTTAAAGAAAATCGGTTCAGCCATTTCGGAGTCTATAGGTAACAGACACACACACACACACAAAGTTCTATTTATAAATAAGTTTAGATTGTAAAATAGAATGATCTTCTTAATGCAAGAATACGTTAAGAACTTTGGGCAAAAGAAACAATGCAAAATCCACCACAAAGATCCTAAAATTATGGTGAGAATTTAAGGATGCGGGGTCGCATTAAAATGTGACGGTAAAAGAAAATTGTTGACAGTAAATACCGAAAGTAGATTAATTTCAGTCATTTAAGTGGTGACATAAGTGATACACGCCTAGACGATCATGTCACTTTCGAGACATGGCAAACTGGGTTGAAGATTTTTCCGCAGCAGGTTTTCATTACTTTCTGCTGTAGACTGGTTGCCAACCAAGGCTATAGACTTCAATCTTTCCTGCTATTCAACCTATAGCTGGAGGGAGAAGTAACTGATTAATACCTTTTCCCAAGGATATTTGCACGTAAGTGAATAAAATGATTTCAACTGGAATACGAACTAGGATCTCTGATATTTTGTTCCGGGCCGATATCCACTGCACCACGACGTACAGTACGCAGATTAGTTTATTACAGTTCAATCATCTGCCTTACGACAAAGAGACAAAAATATTTCAGCCTGTCGTTAACATTTTTCACACATCCGCTCCAATAAAATGGTTTCTTGTGGATGAAGATGTTCAACTTATAGAAGCCTAACCAGTACAAAATATTTTTACCCTCAATATGGCAAACATATAAGACAGAATACTGGACATTGTTTGAAGAAATGTGCCCCGGAACTCTCCTTTGTTCTCTCCAAACGTTATAATAACTGCCTCTCTGCGTCCTGTTTTCCTGCCTGGCGGAAGTTTTCTACTGTGGTACCTGTATTTAAGAACTGAAGAAAACCTTCAGACCATTATAGTTATCGTCCTATCAGACTACTACCGATTTCGGCAAAGTGTTCAAATCTATCATCAATGCTGAAATAGTTAAACACCTCATTGCCTATAAACTATTCTCAGATAGAGAGTATGGCTTCTGCTTTGCCAGGTCTACTGCTGATATACTAACTACCATCACCGAGTACATATACCAGCCCCTCGATACGAACGGCGAAGATCGAGTTGTTGCCCTAGATATCTCCATAGCATTTGATAGGTTCTGGAACACTGGCCTTCTGCGCAAACCATGATTCTTCCCAAAATAATTTTTCCAGCCCTAAAACTCTTAAAAAAACTTTTTCACCTGGCTTATATGCTTTAGTCACCTGCTTTTCTTTTCTTTCTTTTTTTTTTTTTTTTCAGTTTTCTTCGACGGACTAGGCAACAGCCGTGTCAAGTACAGAGCATGTTTTCCTCGCAAACATTAACATGCTGGCGATAATCCTGATGTTGTTTTCGAGTTTAGCGTGAGCCTATATACTGCCAAAAATGTTTGAATATTTCTGTTATTCGTGTCCACAACATGATTTTCTTTAATGCTCGTTAAAAGATGTCCACGAATTTTTCGGCTTGTCCATTCGACCTTGGGTGATGTACAGGCGTTGTTACGTGATCAATGGAAAATGATGCACAGAATTCCTTGATATATTTTTCTGTAAACTGCGTTACGTTATCGCTGACTAAATTTTTAGGGATACCAAAGCAACTAAAAATTCCGTTAATGCGCTTATTGTATTTGTCGGATGTGTGCACTTAACAATTTCTGGCCACTTAGTGAAACTGTCCACAAAATTAAATAAGATCCATTTATGAGTCCTGTATAGTCGATATGCAATTGAGTCCATGAGACATCTGTCTTTGTCTATGGCTGAATCCTTACAGGTGGATCCCTTGCTGCCAGTTGACATCCTCTGCACTGTTTCACAAGGTTTTCTATATCTTGGTCTATCCTCGGCCAATAGGTATAGCTTCTCATTAGAGATTTCATTCTCGAAATCCCTGGATGGCCAGTGTGAAATTCGTTTAAACTTTTCTTTTGCAGAGTAGCCGGCATTACAATTCTATCTGCGTATAGTAATACCTGATCGCAGATTGAAAACGGTGACACACTACTTTCTTTCTTAGATTTATCGCTCCACTAGACTTACTTTTCAATTTTTAATGAAATCATCGTTCTTCGCAGCTTTTTTTACATCTTCTAGAGTAACCAGTAGATCTCTAATAGTGTTGCATACCAGATTCGATAATCACTTTCGTCTCTTAGCGACGCTATTACTGTCTCTTCCAACGGTTCCGTATATGAAGATATCAATCTTGATAACCCATAGCCTTGAGCTAGCTTCTTTGAAGGCACATATTCTAGTTTGAAATTATAATTTAATAGAATTACACCCCATTTTTTTCATAGCGTAAATTATTGCTAAACTCTCTTTTTTTATTTGGCTATAACTTCGTTCGGCCGGCAATAACGTTCTCGAGGCATGTGCTATTAGCTTCTTTGATCCGTCCTCAAATTCACGAAGCAATACCGCACCTAGGCCCTTCATTACTGGCATCTGCTGCTACAATAATTTTTTTCTTCGGGTCAAAATGCACAAACTACAGATCTGACAAGTTTTTTTTTTAATTTTTTTGAAAGCCTGCTCGCGTTATTTCGACATCTTCACTTTACGCCCAATTTTCAACAACTCATTTAAAGGAGCTCTCATATCAAACACATTCAGGATACAAATGCTATAGTAGCTTACTAATCCCAAGAACGCCTAGAGTTTAGCCACATTATCAAGTGCTGGTATCCTCAGCCCTTTCTGAATCCTTTTTTTTTTTTTTGCTGTCAATAATGTGACCTAAATATTTTATCTTCTTTAAGAAGAACCCACATTTTTCAGCGCTCAGTATGAATCGTATTCCGCAATTCTTTGAAATACTGCTCTAATATGCGTTTTGTGTTGGGCCTCGTTTTCACTTTTAATCAAAATATCATTCAAATATGCGATTGCATACTCGATACCAGCCAATATTGCATGCATTATTTGCTGAAATAGGCTTGGAGCTACCTTTCAATCAAAACGGCAGTCGATTCAAATGCCTCACACAGTGCATTAACTATACCTGCATACGTGTGAAAATCATCATCCTCCTCTTTTATGATATTCAGATACTTATATCGTGTGTAGAATATACTTTCTTTTAGCAAAAATTTTCTATAGTTTCCACCGTTTCGTTAAATGTCATTTCTTCTAGTTTCTTTGGAAGGATTAAATTCGTATATTTCGTATTTTCTTCAGTTCCTAACTTCTGCAACAATAGCAAGATTTTTTCTTCGTCCGGCCATTCATTTCGTAAATATTGTTTCGAATCTACGAAAATAAGCTGGAAACGTTGAACCATTGTCGTAGTCATACTTAAATTCAGACAGTGAATTCGCAATTCATTCTGCGGAAAAAAATGTAGCATCTGATTCTTTTGTTCTCCTCGATAACAATGCGTCTTTCAAATGTAATTCATTATCTTTTGCCTGCTAAATTGTTGTTATTGCAATTGTAATTGTTGCTGAATAAGTTGCTTTTGTTCTTCTTGTTGCTGTAAAGTGTCTTGTAGCACCTTAATTAATTCAACAATTTGATCCATAATTGACAACGTATTCAATTAATGTACACAAACATTCTTCCAAGGTCAACAGTGGGGGGACAATTACTTACTTCTTGTAACTTGCCAAAGTTTTTCCTATTCTAACGTTCCTCGTTAAAAGTGTTCAACAAACCAAAAAATTGAGAAAAACTTACTTACTTTCTGTAAGTAATAACGAGTATTACTAACGTTCTTCGTTAGTATTTTTTCCTATGAACTCGTTTCGAATCCTTCGTCTCCAACTAATATGTCCCAGAAAGGGATATATATCAATACGAGGTTGTTAAGTGGTTAAGACAAATGTAACCGGGTAGGTCAATCTAGTAGACGTAATCGTCGTATGCAGTGTCCTGAGACGTAGGCGTAGTCAGTAGACCGCTAATGGAAGATCTCTAGATGACTCTTACTCACTCTCTAGACGTTGTAGCCTTCGTCTGTATTTATGACTGATACCAGCTAATCACATTCCAGTGAGGGGGATCCAAGGTGTGTATATATATATATTCCTTTGGTCTTCAAGTAAAGGTTAGATGTTTGGTCTTTTTTTTTTCTCATTCTCCTGAGTTCATATTGAGAACAAACCTTTCGAAGAACAACCCTCTCGAAACACGACCATAACCCTAACCCTACCGCTACTTCTAAACAGATACACTATGTGTCAGTTATTATGAAACATGCTAGATTGCTGACTGTCTGGCAAAAGATAAACAATCCTGTAGTATTTAACCTTAAATTAAATTCACCGATTATTATTATTATTTCATGTATTTACATGTTCATCATATATGTCAGCTGTAGGTCTTAGCAAGGAGAATCCTTTTACGAACCTTGTGTTCTGGCGCTATGGAATCGCAAACAAAATATTGTACTAAAAACAAAAAAAAAACACGTCAATGAGAACTTTCAACAGCAACAACAGCTAAAATGGATAATGTAATCTTCTCACTTAACTTTTCCTTTTTTTTTTCTTTTTCATTTTTTTTTTTCAATTGGAGTAGATAGACTAAACTATCGCCCGGTTCACACTCCACCCACGTCTATTGTACAGGTGTAGAAGCTCATCCCTTGTTCCCTGTTTAGGATGTGGTTTCCGGCTTTCTCTTTTCCAATCTTTTCACTCTTACGTATCCCCCTGCACATCAGTGGCGTTAACGCCTTGCTTGGGGGGATATAATTAAAAAAATATACAAGTAACGTGAATAGAAAATAATGACATACTCAAGATGTAGACATTTTACACTAGAAAGAAAAGTTACACAGAAAACTTCCGTCAGTACTGAAACGAGCGATAGCAGTGATCTTGAGAAATGTATTTTCCTGAAAAATTGTTTTAACAGGAACATTTTATAAATTTCAACACACAATAACACAGGCAACTCGGTTGATGAATGCCTAAAATTTCTTTGTAAAGAAACGCATGATATTACTTTATATATATATATATATATATATATATATATATATATATATATTAGAGAAAATTTTCAAAATTCAAAGGTGTCGGATGTACATTTCGACATAGGATCTCTAATAGAGACTCTACGTCACGTCAGCGACATTGTTTTTCCAAATGGCGAAGGCCCTGAGTTAGAGTGTGGAGGGGTTTTTGGTTAACAACGGTCACAAAGTGGAAAAGGATATATATATATATATATATATATATATATATATATATATAGAGAGAGAGAGAGAGAGAGAGATGTGTGGCAGAATGGTCAATAAATGTATAAACAAGATTAAGCAGGACATTTATTTTGCGTAAGTGATTGCCATGGACGGAGTACGTATGCAACGATGAGGTGTTAGAAAGGATGTTAATAGGAAGAAAACTGACACTAAATATCAGAAAGAGACAAATGAGGTTCCTGGAACACGTAAGGAGGAAGAAGGACCTGGAGAACTTGATACTCACAGGCCTAATAAATGGAAGGAGAGACAGGAGAAAGCAGCCCAAGGCGTACTTGTTAGATCTGAGCAAATGACTGATATAGAAGGGCTTAGAAGAGATATCAAGAGAAACATTATTGAGAGCAACAAGAGACAAAGTCAAGTAGAAGTTCTACGTCCTGAAGGGTCATGGAACATGAAGAAGAAGATTGTCCTTTTACAACTTAAGGAAATAGGCTTGGGATTTATCTCTACTCACTCCAAAATAAACCTGGGTGATATAGCCCTGCTTGACAACCAGTCTATCACGCAAAGAGACGTCAACCAACTGCGGATGTGGGCTGTGGTGCAGTAGATATCGACTACGAACGACAAATCGGGGAGCCGAGTTCGAATTCCAGTTGAATTCCTCGCATTCACTTACACACAAATACCCTTGGGAAAGGTATTAATCCGTCTCTTTCTTTCTAGAAAGAAAAATAGTATGAAAATGAAGATATTCTTCATAACTTTAAGCAGAAGGTTAGGAAGTAAACTCCTATCTATACTAGAGAGAGAGAGAGAGAGAGAGAGAGAGAGAGAGAATGAGAGAATGAGAGAATGAGAGAGAGAGAGAGAGAGAGAGAATGAGAGAGAGAGAGAATGAGAGAGAGAGAATGAGAGAATGAGAGAGAGAGAGAAGCCTGTTTTTTCTGGTAAACTTTTAAGGGAAAGGTTTTATGAATTTCAGTTCGACATTAACGCTGTGTAGTCAATGAAACAATAGAAATTACTTTAGAACACGTGATACGAGGATTGCGACAGCCACAAATGAGGGAATGACGAATTATTTTCACCTCAGCCTTAAGTATTTCGTGTTTTTATAACTGCTAATTAAACTTGCGTTGTGGTGCATTGGATATCGGTTTGGAACTAGAAATCGGAGAACCGAGTTCGAATTCCAGTTGAATTTGTTGCATTCACTTATGCGCAAACAACCTCGGGAAAGATATTAATCCGTCTCATCTCTCCAGCTATGGGTTAAATAACAGGACAGATTGGGTTCAATAGCCTTGATTGACAACCAGTCTACCGCAGAAAGTAATGGCTTTTTGCTGCTGGATAAACATTTGCCCAGTCAGTCATGTCTCTTTGGAGACATTATCGCCCAAGCGTGTATCACGTATGGCAGTTAACTGAGTGAATGTAGAAAACTCTTCTACTGATTCAGTCATGAATCAGGAGACATGATCGCCCAAGCGTATGTCACATATGGCATTTAACTGACAGATTCATTACAAAGCAGATGTGAATGATTTTCTGCGAAGCAACAGTTAGTAATTTCGTCTAACAAACTTACAAAACTGAAGATAGTCGTATTTTCAGTTCATGCTTCATGTTTTGTCACCGTAAGCCAGAATAATTACTGATAGGAAAGCTTTGAGAGAAAAAAAAAAAAATAAATACTTTGTCTGCTATACAAAGTTTTATTTTCCGCAGAGAATATTTATTAAAGCGAAGAATAAGACGCTTCGTTTAAGACAGCTAAAAAAAAAAATTTTAAAAAAAAAGACACATTATGCTTATCGATTCATCGTTCGGCATGTACAATAAAAGAAAGTTATTACGCACTATACAACCAGTTTATCACAAAGAAAGAGAAAACATACTACTTTTCTTTATTTGCCTGATCTCACATTAAAATTTCATATTTTTATACTGGAAACGTTCTATTTTTTTTTCATAAAATCACAACAGTTATAAAATATTTTCGCTAATAATCCCAGTATATGAATATTTGCTATCTTCTTAATTTAAAAAAAATTAAGATTATATTTAACATCAGGAAAACGCAGCTGAAATTTCTGGAATAGGTAATGAGGAAAGTGGGCTTGAGAAATATAATACTCACCAGACAGACAGAAGGAAAGAGGGTAAGAGATAAGCAGAGCCTATCATACTTGATGATCCTTGAATGGTAGAACAGGCTTTAGGAGGAATAACAAAAACAGAAAACTTATTAAGGGCTACAAGGGACAGTAAAAATATGGAGGGTTATGATCGCCTACGTCCTGAAGGAACTGCCACACCTGATGTACACGCGGGCGATCAGGTTTCTTTCGATCACTGACTGACTGGACAGTAGATTTCCCGGTCTAGGTTGCCATTTTTTTCTGCGGTAGACTGGTTGCCAACAAAAAATATAGAACCCATTCCAGATCAGTCTTTTATCGATATCAGTCAGTTGTCATACGTGGCACAATCTTCAGTGATCATTTCTCAAAAGTGACATGACTGACTTGGCAGAAGATTTTACCGCCGTATGTTTTGCTGCGGGAGACTTGTTGCCAACCAAAATCATAGAACCCAATCCAGATCAGTCTTTTATCGATATCAGTCAGTTGTCATACGTGGCACAATCTTCAGTGATCATTTCTCAAAAGTGACATGACTGACTTGGCAGAAGATTTTACCGCCGTATGTTTTGCTGCGGGAGACTTGTTGCCAACCAAAGTCATAGAACCCAATCCAGATCAGTCTTTTATCGATAGTAGTCAGTTGTCATACGTGGCACAATCTTCGGCGATCATGTCTCAAAAGAGATATGACCGACGGGGCAGAAAATTTTTTGGCAGCAGATTGCCATTACTTTCTCTTGTAGACTTGGTTGTCAACCAAGGTATGCTGCTATTCAAACAGTACCTGAAGGGAGAAGAGATAAATTAATACCATTCCTAAAGTTATTTTCTCGTAAGTAAATGCAACGAAATTCAGATGGAATTCTAACTTGGTTCTCCGATTCCTCATTCCTTTGCAGAACTACGCACATCCTGAAGGGACTCGGGTTATAAAAGATGAAAGAGATTAGAGGTACAAAAAATTAATTAATGCGATGAAAACAGACATAATTAAAACTGACAAGAGGAAAACTTCAGCGAAAATACTTGGCAATATAGAAAGGAGAAAAAAAGGTGAGGGGAATAAAAAAAAAACTGTATAGAATGAGCCGTGATGAATATACCCGTGTCAATATATTATTGATACCCGTTTATTTCCTTCCTGTTTTTGTCTCTTTTCATGTTTTTCTTTTAAAATTGCCAACTTCTAGCTGAATTCTTCCTCTTGTCCCTTTTCATTACGTCGGTTTTTATTGCATTACTTTCATAATTTTATTATTTTCACTCGAACTAATATTCTCATGTATTTTTTTAATCAACTAATAACAATAATAATAATTAATTATTAATAATAATAATAAAATAATGATAATGCCGCATTCCAGAAATTAAAAAAAACGAAAAGTAAAGAAAAGTAGGCTCACGGCCATATCGCGTTGAAACACCATTTCTCATACAATCGCCGAGGTTAAGCAACGTCGAATTTGGTCAGTATTTAGATGAGTGACAGCCGAAGGAATAGTAAGCTTGGAGCAGTAAGATTGGGTGGGTATGCGATTCAGTAGATAATGGCCCTGATTTCGGAACACGGAGAACCGAGTTCCAATTCCAATCGAGCTCATTCTGTTCATTTTGGGGCAAATACGCTTCGTATAAATCCACCTCTTTACACCCAACTATGGATTAATTAGTAGGAATTGTTTCAGTAAATAATTATTATCTCCAAAAGGTCTTATGGTATAAAGGTTTTCTAGCTTTAAATAACCTGCAAAATGTTGTTAAGCCATAAAACACACATCATCATCATCATCATCAAAAATAGTAGCTACTCTCTCACTCTTTCTCTGTGTATATATTTCTTTTCTATGTGTGTGCAATATATATATATATATATATATATCATCTAGAAACCTATAGACTACGAAACGGCTGAATCGATTTTCTTGAAAATTTTCACAGTTTTACTATAAGCGTCTGCCAGTGTTCTTAGGTAGGTTTTGTGTCGAGGTACACCCGATAAATATCGAAAATCGATAATCGAAAAAATCGGGTTATAGAAGGAATGGTCCGATTTTAATCAAATTTCATACACTCATAGACAAAGACATAAAAAACGATATTCAGAAGTTTCAAGGTTGCAGTTCTTACAATAGTGCAGAAAATCGATAATATATAATATAAAAGGCAAGATGTGTGTGTCTGTTTATCTGCCTGTATGTCTGTATTTTTTCAGCCCTTTTATTTTAGTTTTTGTTTCTAGTTTGGCTCTAAGTAGGTATAATTGTAGTTCTTAGTCTCAGCCATGATACCATTTACACAGAGGACTTATTTAGCCTTGAAAATTCAGTTTACGACGAAAAAAACTTATTTGATATCGATACCAGGAAATCAAAATTTGACTTACAATAGTGCAGAAAATCGATAATATATATATAAAAGCTTTCAGTTTCATTATATCCGAGCAACGCCGGGTTATACTGCTAGTATATATGTAAAGAGAGAAAGAAAGAGAGAGATACCATATGTGTGTAAAGACGATTATTTTATTGAAAATTACAAAAAAATGCGTTTCTTTTTTTATTTTTGTAATCAATGTTTTATTTCTCAGGTCGAGTGAGAATCCTAATTAAATGTCTACATGTTGATCGCCTGCTTTCTCTAATCTGGGATGGATTCACTGTAAATTCTGTGATATAAAGCCTCACCTTAAAAAAAAAAAGAAGAATACAAAACAAAAACCAGAAATTGCTATCCAGCTTACAAACCCTGGTCTATAAGATAGAATGAAATGCCGTATTTGGTGGAATTTCTGTGCGCGTCAGTGCGGACGATTGGCAAAAACGTAAGCAAATCAAAAGAGAATGAAAGGTGAAAAGGAAAGTTAATGCTTATGTGCCAACATTTGCAGATGCCTAAAGATGGGAGGCGTTTTTTAACAGGAAGTAGTGCAATCAGTCGCTTCAAAGATTTTATCCACCTTCGATAGCGAACCCACACCATGTTTTTTTTTGTTTTTCTTGACGTACAACGATCTTTTTTATTTCTTTGTCTCTTTCTCTCTCTCTCTTTTTGCCTAATACAACAAAAAAAAAAAGAAAAGAAAAAATCTCGTCTTTCCAATCCTGATTCCGTCCTGTTTTCTATGAGTGAACTCAAGCTATGTCAGTGCAAAATTGTGTAATCACTCATCATATAATGCCGACAGAAAAGATGGGCTTAGGGAGGGAATTTTCTTTTACTTTATCCTATTTGTTTGTTTATTTGTTGAGGGGATGTGACTGCAATCGCTTCTTCAAAGTTCTAACATGATTGACGTTGTCTCTTTTTCGTCTTACCCTCTTGTGCCCGTCACACACACACACACACACACACACACACACACACACACACACACACACACACACACACACACACACTCTGAAGAAACTCTGCCTTCATCCGAGCCCTGCTGCTGTTTGTCGCCGGTCCTAGCATTTCCTGTATCGTTCTCGCTACTGTTCCGCGCCAACAACTGAAGATAAGTTTTTTTCTGGATCACTAACTCGCTCGCCACCCATGATTGGGCTTCCATAGTTGACGTTGGGAAACAATTTCCTCTTTGACGACGCCCAAATACCGAAAAGGAGGCAAGGACGCTTTCCCACGTTTCCGATTCGAAATATTCGCCAGGAATTCCTTCAAGCTGTTGTGCATTGCTTTTATGAGTTACAGAGCAAAGATTCGCTTTTAGAACTGGCAAAAAAAAAGTAAAAAAAGAAAAAGGATCTACATGTATCATCCCTGCTGGACATAATTGTATAGAGATGCGGCGTAGTGGTAAACAAGCTTGTCTCGCTGGATCAATTACAAGTAGTGAGATTGCTTCTCATTAGGTGTTCCACAAGTTCAGCTTCGTGCCGCTTTCAAGACAAACTTGGACCATCATTTGGGCACTTCGACTTGGTGCAATGATTAGCAAGCTCGATCAATTACGATTGAATCGTGATTTCGATACTCACTGAGCGCGCCACACGTTTTGCCTTGCGCCATATCGAAGCTATACTTAGAAAGCTTTTATAAATATACTAGCAGTATAGCTCGGCGTTGCTCGGGTGTAATGAAAGCTTTAAAACTAATCCATGGTCCTGGAGCTCAGACTCTTTGGACGTTGGCACGAAAGGACTAAAAAGCAATAGTTGTTTCCAGTTAAAGCGAAACCGTAGACTGAAAGAAAAATGAATAGATGTAAGTCAAATTTTGATTTCCTGGTATCTATATCAAATTTGTTGCACTATTGTAAGAACTGCAACCTTGAAATTTCTGAATATCGTTTCTTATGTTTTTTGTCTATGAGTATCAAATTTGATTCAAATCGGACCACTCCTTCTATAACTAGATTTTTTCCTTTATCGATTTTCGATATTTATCGGCGGTACCTCGACACAAAACCTACCTAAGAACACTCGCAGACGCTTATAGTACAACTGTGTAAATTTTCAAGAAAATCGGTTCAGCCGTTTCGTAGTCTATAGGTAACGGACACACACACACACACAGACACACACACACAGAGACAAAGTTCCATTTATAAATAAGTTTAGGTACAGATGCACACAGATGCATGAATATAGGTGTATAGGCGTTCATGCGCGGGCGTATTTATGCATGATTGTGTCCAATTACAAATGCGCATATTAGGTTGAATCTTACATGATATCCGTTTTTGGTAATCGAATTTATTCCTAAACAAATAAAAAAATGACATTTTATTCAATTATATATTTACGATATAATTGCAATTACTTGTTGCCATTTATCATGCTATTCCTCGATACGGTTTAAGTAAAACTCCACAAGTTTCGATGCTAGTTAGCTTTCAAGGAAGGCTTGAATGTGATTTTCACCAGAGAAATTTGTCTCCATAATGCATTTTCACTAATCCAAAGCGATAATAATCGATTGGTACAAGTGAAACAAACATCTGGGTTTAACAAATTAATTCCAGTGGAACATTTGCTGGATGTGATCTTACGTTTTCAAGGAAGAGAATACACATTTCTTTTAATCCTATGAGTACGTTGCTACTCAGTTAAGTGCTATACGCGATACACTGTTGGGCGATCATGACTTGAAAGAGACATGACTGCCCGCGCAGAAGGTTTTTCCCCGCATTACTTTGCTATTACTTTCTGCGGTAGACTGATTGCTAACCGAGGCTATAGAATCCAATTTGTCCTGATATTTAATCCATAGCTGGAGGAAGACAATAATTAATTTCCAAAAGTATTTGCATGTAAGTGAATTCAACGAATTCAATTGAATTCGTTCCTAAACCAAACAGAAAATGCGACCACTAGACAAGAACGAATGCATTTGTCCATATTTCTGAGATTAGATACTGTAATTATTTACACTACTTACACTGTTCGGACTGTTGTCCTCATATCTGTTGTCATATTAACATGGCAACCAAAGATGTGAACAACAGTTCTTTGTTTCCACATTGACATAGTGCTATGAGGAAACACACCTATTCCTCAAGTAATGGACTGCCTCCCCCACCTATATTAAGAAGAGTTAACAGGAAGTTCTTGGAAAGTTCACAGGAGTTCTTTAGACTTCTATTGGAGTTCAGTATAACTACTAGGGAGTTGATATGCGTCGGTAGTTCGCCGAAAACTGAGGAGTCAGCGTTCAGTGGAAGATTACCAAGTTCCTAACATTTTGGGTACGTTAAGTCGATTAGCAACCGACATAGCACAATTATAACCTTCAGTGCAAAAATTACTCCACAACACATAGCACAGTTAATTAAAGCGTCGGTTAGATTCAATGACTTGATCCAAAGAGTGGTGGGTTCAATACCTCGCTACGAGTGAAGTGAATAAAACTCAGAGATTTGATTTAAAAGGCGATAACTGATACAAAAACATCTGCAAGAGGTATGAGTCGTGGAACTAGATCAATCTATTCTTGTGAACAAAATATAGGGTTCGGTTCGAAGTTCCAGCACGTAAAAAAGATCGAGCGCCCAATGGAACATACATCATGAATATGACAAATGAGAGCGGATGATATATTCGGCATTAAAATTTGGTTTCTAAAAAACGGAAATAATTTCAGACTCAGCTTAATATCTATCTATCTATCTATCTATCTATCTATCTATCTATCTATTCTTCAGCTCATTATCTTATCTATCTATCTATCTATCTATCTATCTATCTATCTATCTATCTATCTATTCTGCAGCTCATTATCTATCTATCTATCTATCTATCTATCTATCTATCTATTCTGCAGCTCATTATCTATCTATCTATCTATCTATCTATCTATCTATCTATCTATCTATTCTTCTTCAGCTCATTATCAATCTATCTATCTATCTATCTGTCTATCTATCTATCTATCTATTCTTCTTCAGCTCATATCTATCTATCTATCTATCTATCTATCTATCTATCTATCTATCTATCTATCTATTCTTCTTCAGCTCATTATCTATCTATCTATCTATCTATCTATCTATCTATTCTTCTTCAGCTCATTATCTATCTATCTATTCGCTTCAGCTCATTATCTCTCTCTCTCTATCTATCTATCTATCTTTCTATCTATCTATTCGCTTCAGCTCATTATCTATCTATCTATCTCTGCCTATCTATCTCTGCCTATCTATCTATCTATCTATCTATCTATCTATCTATCTATCTATCTATCTATCTATCTGCTTCAGCTCATTATCTATCTATCTATCTATCTATCTATCTATCTATCTATCTATCTATCTGCTTCAGCTCATTATCTATCTATCTATCTGCTTCAGCTCATTATCTATCTATCTATCTATCTATCTATCTATCTATCTATCTATCTATCTATCTATCTCTTCAGCTCATTATCTATCTATCTATCTATCTATCTATCTATCTATCTATCTATCTATCTATCTATCTTCTTAGCTCATTATCTATCTATCTATCTATCTATCTATCTATCTATCTATCTATCTATCTATCTATCTATCTATCTATCTGCTTCAGCTCATTATCTATCTATCTATCTATCTATCTATCTATCTATCTATCTATCTATCTATCTATCTGCTTCAGCTCATTATCTATCTATCTATCTGCTTCAGCTCATTATCTATCTATCTGCTTCAGCTCATTATCTATCTATCTATCTATCTATCTATCTATCTATCTATCTATCTATCTATCTATCTGCTTCAGCTCATTATCTATCTATCTATCTATCTATCTATCTATCTATCTATCTATCTATCTGCTTCAGCTCATTATCTATCTATCTATCTATCTATCTATCTATCTATCTATCTATCTATCTGCTTCAGCTCATTATCTATCTACCTATCTATATGCTTCAGCTCATTATCTATCTATCTATCTATCTATCTATCTATCTATCTATCTATCTATCTATCTGCTTCAGCTCATTATCTATCTATCTATCTATCTATCTATCTATCTATCTATCTGCTTCAGCTCTTATTATCTATCTATCTATCTATCTATCTATCTATCTATCTATCTATCTATCTGCTTCAGCTCATTATCTATCTACCTAACTATCTGCTTCAGCTCATTATCTATCTATCTATCTAGCTGTGTGAGTGTGTGTGTGTCTGTGTGCAATGTCTGTAACTGAAATAATAACGAAGACATGTAATAATGAAAAAATGACATTCCCAGTCATTGTAATTAGCCCAAAATGTCGAATATCATGAAATAAAATGGTCAGAATTGAGTTTCCTTTTCAACTGCTAGTTTATCGATACCGCCTCATATCTATCTATCTATCTATCTATCTATCTATCTATCTATCTATCTATCTATAGATGAATATCGTATTTAAAATAGAAATATTAAGAAATTAGAGGTTACCTACATGTTGTATTAGTTTCGTCACAGTGCAAGTCAATATTATTTATTTTCCCATCGCACGCAAACCTGTTAAAAATTTGCCTTTATCCAAGGATAGCCGGTATTTCAGTCTGTTAAGTGCCATACGTGAAACACGCTTGGAACGATCATGTCTCGAACGAGACATGACTGACTTGGCAGAAGATTATCCCGCAGTAGATTGCTATTGCTTTTTGCGATAGACAGGTTGCCAGCCAAGGCTATAGAACACAATCTGTCCTGTTATTTAATCCATAACTGGAAGGAATAGACGGATTAATACATTTCGCAAGGGTATTTGTGAATGCAGTGTATTCAGCAGGAATTCGAATTCGGCTCCTCGATTTCTCGTTCCGAGCCGATATCCACTGCACCATAACGCACATCCGGAGGGATTTGCGCCAGTCAAATAAGTGATCCCGACTATCATAGACTGACGACTCTAATGGCTCGAAATGTGTATAAGTTTATAAAGTTTATGTTTCTCTGCACGTACACCTGTGTTGATCATATCTGTGTGTGCGTGTGTGTCGGTATGTTGGTGTGTATTTCTGTAGTCTGTTATATATATATTAAAAATGACAAACAAGCTATTATCATTAAGTTTTTATATAATTTTTATATAATTTATCATGATAATATTAGTTTATGATAGTACCTTGTTTTTCATTTTAATGAAACCTTCATAAAAGAGAGATTCTTACACAAATACACAATATATATATATATATATATATATGTATATATATATTGTGTATTTGTGTAAGAATCTAACTATCTATCTAACTATCTATCTATCTATCTATTCGCTTCAGTTCATTATCTATCTATCTATCTATATATATATATATATATATATATATATATATATATATATATACTGACGGGAATTGATAAATGTACATATGAGGCTTTGCATATGCATAGTATTATTATCCAGGTGTTAATAAAACAATACTCAATGTATAAACAGAGATGTATTATATATATATATATATATATATATATATACTGCTTTATGTCTATAGCACAACTCGGTGTTTCATGCTTTATGCAGTCATCAGGTTTATATTTCAAACTGACAGTTTAATAGTTTTGAATTGAAGTTCACTCGATGTTCATGGAACTTAAATCTTATAAATTTAAGTTATTGCTTTTTAAATAACAAGATTAATATTGAAAATATTCTCAGATTACATGTAGATAAAAAAACTAAAACTTCAATTTAAAATTTAAATATAAAATAAAAAAAAATTAAAATGCATGGAGAAGGAATCAAAGTGGCGTAAATCATAGAACGTAAAAATTTAAAAACTTAAATATTCTAATATTAAATGTAGATAAAAAAAAATTAAAATAGGAGAGCTCATTAGAAAAACTGCCATAAAAAATATTTAGAGAAAAGGCAAAGGAGAAGCCACGTAACGTCGGTGCGAAAGTGACTGAAGTCGAGTTGCCAGATTAGAGCCGATACAATTACAAATAATTCTTTTGATTTTCTCGAGAATCTCGAGATATATTACAAGCTCTCCAAACCAAATATAACAGCAGTATTAGATTTGTGGACAAATAGTATATTTATAAATGTGCAAGATGTATTCTGGCGAGTAACCGTGTCTGATACAATACAAATGAACCAACACTCATAGGACCAGACCTGACTCTATATAAACACTCCACTTCATTTTCGTGGAAAACGTGTGGCTAAGAATATGCACTAAGTTAGTTTCGGACTTCCAAAGTGTGTATAATCTTTGTTGTCCGACCAATGTTGAGGGTGATCCGAAAAAATGTGCTACCTCCCCACCATATCAGTCGAGTAATTTATTGTTGTGAAAAACCAGTGCTGATTGCAGACAATGAAAGAAAACTAAAAGACCTCCTACAGAACGTAGCTGAAGAGGGTGACAAGAAAGAACTGCAAATAAACTGTAAGAAAACTGGATGCATGGTCGTCAGTAAAAAGAGCGGCCCAAAATGCCCAAATACAGGTGAGGGATACTAAAATCAAGAATGTACAAACATTTAAATACCTAGGAAGTGTCTTAACAGAAGATGGAAAGCGTGACACAAAGATCTGAAGGCGAATTGGCATGGCGAAGGACGCGCTCCAGAAGTATTAATACACAGGAAACTGTTATGTCGTGAGTAAGAATAAATAACTCAACAACAGGAATAGGTTAATTGTTGTATTCCGTGAAAATAGTATTTACAAAGGTTATTAGTATCCAATACAAGAATAAGGGTTAATCGTCTCAACCGTCGTAAGACGTAGTATGAGCAATGGGTACTTCCGGGTCGTCACCGGAAGTCTACGACTGACTTGTCGATCGGCTGCTCGGCACACTTCCCCTACGTAGATGCCACCGTTACTTTACATAGTAATGGAATAGTCCATTATAGCCGAATAGGCGCGGGCGTCCCAACAGAAACTTTCACTAGAAACGAAAAAAAGAGTGCTGGATTCCTATGTGATATCAGTTCTTCAATACTGCAGAGAATGCCGGACAATATCATCGAAGATGAAGGAAACACTTGAAGCAGAGGAAATGTGGTTCTACAGAAGGATGCTGCGGATATCATGTACCGAGCATGTGAGCAACGATAAAGTGTTAGAAAGAATAGCAACGAAAAGGAAATTAATATTGAGCATCAGGAAAAGTCAACTGAAGTACCTGGGACATGCAATGAGGAAGGAGGGCTTGGAGAACCTGATACTGACAGGTCTGATAGAAGGAAAAAGAGACAGAGGAAGGCAGCGGATAACATATTTAAAGGGTCTGAGCAGGTGGATGACATCTCACCAGGTATAGGGAGACGTGGAAATTCATGATCGTCTACGTCCTGAAAAGACAGGTCACATAGAAAAAGAAGAAGAAGAAGAAATTTACTTGTTATAATATCAGTGTGATGCTGACTACCTTGGTAGAGCAGATCAAAATTTAGAATCAGATTTTAATCATCATGTAGCAGCCAATATTCGCAACGATTGGGTGAACAGTTTGCATAGGTGCATGAATACAAATGCCTCTTTTTCTGAATATCTATTAAAAAAAGCTGATTAGAATATGGTAGGGTTTTCTCAAATCATATTAATAATAATAGTCTGACTTCGTCTCTTTCAGATCATAGTAGTAGTAGTCGGCACTTGCTCTCTCTCCTCTGGTAGCGGTGACGGTGATGGCTGGGAAAGCCCAGCCTACTTTTATTTTAATCATTTCACTCCATGCAAGGCAGTTTTACAGCCACTGTTGAGCAAGGGACTACATAGGATCCCATTGTGTTTGTGTTGATAGTTATCAACACCCACACAATGGGCTCTACAAGTTAATTGACGACTTTTTGGAATAAAACAACAAGGAAACTACAAGACCTCCTACAGAAGGTAGCTGAAGAGAGTGATAAGAAAGAACTACAAATTAACTGCAAGAAAACCGAATGCATGGTCATCAGTAAAAAGGGCAGCCCAATATACCAAAATACAAGTTGGGGTTAAGCGGTTGGAGAAAAGAGCCTGAAAGAAAGGACGCAAGTTAGTGAGATATGAGATGACTATTGACCTTACATTTAAATTCTGTTGGGGATGCAAGTATACGGATGAGAATTCCAAAAGCTGAAAATGCGAGGAAAAAACTGTTAGAGTAGAAATTGTGGTTACATTTTATTAGTTTCACTGTAAAAGTGTGGGACCTAGTTGCTAGCCTAATAGCTCACGTAAATTCATACATGGGGGCACCATGAGTTCATTGGAGCAGAAGCAGTGAAAGTATTTGTAGAAGAGGCACAGGGAAGCCACATCACGCCAGTGTGAGAGCTCCTGAAGTGTAGGCAAAAAATTCGACGCGGCTATTTGTGTGATTTTGATTTTGTTGAGTATCACTGCCCAGCGAAAAAGCCCACACATTTGGCTAGAAGCACCTCTCACCCGCGAGTCAAACTCAACGTTACTTCTGCACGAAAGTGCAAATTGTACCGTGTCTTAGTAATTAAAGCTACAGCAAAATATTTTTGTAAAAATTTTTTATTATAACTTGTTAAATCAATCAGTAAATTGTTAATATAATCACTACATTTTGACTAATGGGCTTTCTGGACTTCTTTAGGTGTGTATCGTAGCCGGTAATCGTTGTTTTAAATTCTCTACATCGTTTCTGATCATAAAATAAAAATAAAATAAACTTTAGCCGGTATAGGAAAAGAGTTCCACATTCAAAATAAGTTTCCGTCAAGAGGTGTTTTTATTTATTTATTTATTTTGTGAATCTGAATCATTACGAAAACTTGCAACACTACTCAAAAAATATAGGGGTCTTATTGTAAGTCAACTGACTTTCAGAAGAACATTATAAGGAAATGTACCTTATTTTTTGTTGCAAATTGTTCCGGTTTTATTTTTTTCTCAGAACGACAGAATTGGCTTGTGCTTTGAGTTACCTGTTCAGTGCGCAAGACGTGATTGCGGACACGAAAACAAACTCAACCCTTACTGTGTATGGTATAAGGAATGTAGCTGTATTATTTTACAGATTTAGTATAGTGTTTGCCAAAAAATGTTAGTTATTCTTCAAATATAAATTACCCGATCTATTCAGAAACATCAATAACTTTATCTTGAAATTGAAGTATCGACCCTTGGATCATGTAGTGTGTGTGCATTTAAAAGTTTAGTTCAATTTAGCAAAGTGAGGGTGTAGACGACATAATATTTGCCTCTAATCGCCAGGACAAACTTTTGAATCAACGTAGGAGTCACATATTAGATTTAAATAATTATTTGTTTTAGCGTGACAAAAGTTTC
>JBBBDQ010001598.1:1630000-1682500 GCA_037127315.1 Ascarosepion bandense
ATCACGTATGGCACTTAACTGACTGAGATATCATTATAATCCGCACATTGCTTGTTCCTCTTATGTTTACACAAGCTCATCCAGTAATCACTTCCTTGGATTGACTTTTCGGGTATTGCATTGAGTGAATATTTTTCATGAATATTTATCATTTATATTTATTTATTTGGAGACATGATCGCCCAAGCGTGTATCACGTATGGCAGTTAACTGACTGAATGTATGTGTGTGTGTGTACTTGTAGTAATTGATTCATTTGAGATTCAGCCTTGTAGTTAATATTTTTAATTTTCAATTTTCAATTTAAAATTTAAGATTTATATTTAAATTTGTATGTCCAATTCCTTTAGATATTTAAGTAAATTATGTTTGGGAATATGTGTATGTGTAATCCGTCTCTTCCCTTCAGTTATGAGTTAAATAGCAGGACAGATTGGGTTCTATAGCCTTGGTCGGCAACCATTCTACCGCAGAAAGCAATGACAACCTACTGCGGGATAATCTTCTGCCCAGTCAGTCATGTCTCTTTCGAGACATGATCGCCCAATCGTGTATCACGTATGGCACTTAACTGACTGACATATCATTATAATCCGCACATTGCTTGTTCCTCTTATGTTTACACAAGCTCATCCAGTAATCACTTCCTTGGATTGACTTTTCGGGTATTGCATTGAGTGAATATTTATCATGAATATTATATTTGTTTATATAAATTGTAATCGTTTAGAAAATATTAAATATTAAAGCTAAATGACAGAAATATATATATATATATAACGACATTTGAAATCAGTATTAGACTGAAATATTTTTATGAATCAAAAATATCTTTCAAATAAATTTCGTTAAACAACTTCTGATTTGATGCTTCGGCTACCATCCGCCCGTGTATTGAATACTGCTGCCATATCTGGTCGGGTGGCCCTGCTCCTCTCCTCGGGCTTCTTGACAAAATACAACGGAGAATCTCTAACGTGATTGGTACTGACTTGGCAGACCGGCTGCAACCACTCTCTCACCGGCGTGACGTGGCTTCCCTGTGCCTCCTCTATAAATACTTTCACGGCTTCTGCTCCAATGAACTTAGAACATTAGTGCCGCCTAGATACGAATTTACACGAGATACTAGATTAGCAACTAGGTCCCTTTTACAGTGAAACAGATAAGATGTAACCGTAATTTCTACTCCAACAGCTTCTTTTCTCGCGCTTCCCGCCTGTGGAATTCCCTACCACATGCCTGTTCCCCGACAGCTACAATCTCCAGGAGTTTAAATGTAAGGTCAATAGACACCTCCTATCACACTAACTTGCATCTATTCTCTCAAACACTCTCACCATCTACCCAACCCTCATTCTCGGTATCCTTACCCGTCTATCACCCTCCTTCTGACAGTTCCTATAACCTAAGCATCCTTTCTCATCACTTCCCCCCTATGTAACCCCATGTGCAATAGTGGCAGTGGAATGCCTTGCTCGGGGTGAAACGATTAATATATATATATATATATATATATATATATAGAGAGAGAGAGAGAGAGAGAGAGAGAAATTCTTTATAAATCCCCAAAGAACCAATATCATCTGGCATCTTGGTTTCAGTCACTTTGACGTAACTTTCCTCTGCATTTTCTATAAATACTTTCATGTTAAAAGAAGTGAAAGTAAAAAAAAAAAAAGAATTACTTGTACAAGTGAATAGACCTGCGAGACGAACTGCCAAAATGCGAGAGAGCAGAAAGGTTTTGTTGCGAGAAATTTTTTACCGGAAATAGCTTAAATTCAAGATCTATATCTACAATCCTGAGATTTATTCAAGGCTCGAACACCGACAAATGCTATTGGAGAAAAAAAAGCAACTGTCTCATCCACTAGGTATGTTTAAAACCTTTCAGTTGTATGACGGACAGTGACTGAGAAAATCGCAGTACAGTTAGGTGGTATTTCGCTAACTCAGGCTACAGAGTATCGAGTCCAATCATTGATAGTGATTAAGAAAGCATAGCTTAAATGTGGAACAAGATCGAAAGTAGGGAGCACTCAGTGAGGATTGAATTCACTAATCAGTTGTAATTGATCTAGCTAACCATTACACTACTTCGAATTTTGATTCCGAATTTATTTCCTATTAAGCTTAACTGACACCGTTACAGGTCCCTACATATGGTAAGTAGTCATACTTGAGGATTGACCTTAATAATTAGTAATAATAATTAACCAGACTTCGACGCTCAACATTACCCCATATCAAAGTGACACTTGTAACACAAAGCTTAGCTTTGACACACTTGGGTATCGAACTCAGTAGTAATCGTGTCTTTTGCCGATGTTTTCTATTGTAATTTACTAAGTGTAGCTTACAATGAGCACAAAGCAGCATATATGAAGAACCCAGTGAGAGATCGAACTCACTGTTCAGTCGTAACTGATTTAACGAGATAAGCTTGTTGTTATACCATGTGTCCTGATGTTTTCTTTCAGGATCTTTATTTTTAGTGTTAGGAATCAATCGACGATTAGTTTGTGATCTTGCATCTCATAATTCACGTAAGTGACATGTTGGGACAATTTCGATTCATGATTGACTAGGAAAAATATTTTCTCGGCGTTGTTTGCTGTTTCTTTCTGCGGTAGACTTTTTGCCAATACTAGAAGACCTATTCTGTCCCGCTATTTAACCCATAGCGGGGGAAGACATGGTCCGTACCTTTCCAAAGATATTAGCGCGTAAGTGAATATAACGAACCCAACTAAAATTCGAACCCTGTTCTCCGATTTCTCATTCCGAACCGTTATCGATTACATCATAACAACGTACATCATAATTAAGAGGCTTAATAATACAGAATTGTAATCAAGATGTAGTCTGTAGTGATCGCTTCAATTATTTATATACATATATATAAATACACACACATACGCACACACACATATAGGATGAATAAAGAAAGGAATAGAAACAAAGTTTTTTTAAAAATTCTCTAAAGTATTAAGAAACAGGACAATTTTGCTAGAAACAAAGAAGAGAGTACTGGATTGCTATGTGATGTCAGTTCTTCAATATGGCAGTGAATCCTGGACAATATCACCGAAGATGAAGGAAAAGCTTGAAGCAACTGAAATGTGGTTCTACAGACGGATGCTGCAACTATCATGGATTGAGCATATGAGCAATGATGAGGCTTTGGAAAAGATGGAAACGAAAAGGAAATTAATATTGAGTATCAGGAAGAGACAGCTGAAGTTCCTGGGACATGCAATGAGGAAGGAGGGCTTGGAGAACCTGATACTAACAGGCCAGATAGAGAGAAAAGGAGACAGGGGAAAGCAGCGAATAACATATTTGAAGGAACCTGATTTGAAGGATGTGCTACCTCCCCACCATATCAGTCGAGTAATTTACTTGTTGTGAAAAACCAGTGCTGATTGCAGACAATGAAAGGAAACTAAAAGACCTCCTACAGAACGTAGCTGAAGAGGGTGACAAGAAAGAACTGCAAATAAACTGTAAGAAAACTGAATGCATGGTCGTCAGTAAAAAGAGCGGCCCA
The DNA here is from genome assembly GCA_037127315.1 of Ascarosepion bandense. Taxonomy (NCBI): domain Eukaryota; kingdom Metazoa; phylum Mollusca; class Cephalopoda; order Sepiida; family Sepiidae; genus Ascarosepion; species Ascarosepion bandense. The sequence continues at coordinate 1,633,554 of JBBBDQ010001598.1, forward strand.
AAATCCCAAATACAGCTGAGGGATACTAAAATCAAGAATGTACAAAAATTTAAATACCTAGGAAGTGTCCTAACAGAAGATGGAAAGCGCGACACAAAGATCTGAAGGCGAATTGGCATGGCGAAGGACGCGCTCCAGAAGTATTAATACACAGGAAACTGATCAAGTGGATACCAGAACGAGAGTTGCGTTGTGTAACAGGAAAAAGCGTGGTGCTAAGAGCCACCAGGGATAGGGAAGACGTGGCAAGCTATGATCTCCTACGTCCTGAACGAACAGGACACATAGAAGAAGAAAATTTCCAACAGCAATCTTGTGAATACCGTGCAAATTTAGACAAAAATACGCATTGAGTTTACATTTTTAAAACGCTTCGTTAAACTAATCTGACAACAGTGGCCAAAGCCGTGCTTCGGGCCCCCACAGGCCCCGCAATTGCGAAGGGGACGCAAGTTCCCTAGGAACCGCAGATCTACTGTAATGAAAAAAAAATTAACAAAATGATTATTAGGATTAACTGGAAAATTATTTTCATATTTGTGTGTTGAAATAGATATCTATCAACCCGTCTCATTTTCTCTCTCTCTCTCTCTCTCTCTCTCTCTCTCTATATATATATATATATATATATATATATATATATAATCTTTGATAGAAACCTTCCGACCAAGAAAAGGCCACAAATAATTTGTAACTGAAAAAAAAAAGAACTTGAGAGATAAATAGATATTTGTTTCAACATACATAAAAAGTAGCTAAAAGTTGTAAAAACGTTCGTAATTTATAGCTTCAAAACGCCAATTCAGCGATTTCTTCCGTTTTTTTCGTGATCACGAAATATCTGCGTTCCAAGAGTATGTTATTTTGTTTAAAATTCCATTTATTTTGGATTCAGTATGTTCGTGGGGTGGCAAGTTAAATTCTGCGGGTAGAAGAGTCGCAATGTGCATTCTGTGGGGTGGGGGACACGATGTTGCACGACACTGACTGTAGTTAATTACAATCCTGGTGTGTACTTAAGTTAAACCCTTTGTGCAAATTAATTGAAACAATTGCTTTAAATATCTAAATTTTCCCATTCGGTAAGTTTCAGACCAACTGGAGGTTCAGGGGGTAATCGATTTCGATTTTCTTTTCGGATTAGGTCATCTGCAGTGGTGTGCCGTAATTTGAGTCTGTTTTCGGGGTGTATGACAAAATCTGTTTGGCCTTGAAAAAAATTGCATCATTCGTGATCGCATCATCCGTGATTGCATCAGATTTTAATCACCCCCAGACTCTTTTTTCTCGACTGTCGAATAGGTGTTCTACGGCAGTTGTCTGCGATGGACGTTTCTCCAATGGAGCGTACGAATATTGTAACGCTGTACAAACACACTTGTAACGCTTAAGCGGATAGTGTTGGCGTCAGCCTTTCTCAGCTGTCAGTCGTATCCTCAAAGCGAAAAACAAACTGGACCCCTAAGTCCAAAACGTAAAGCAAAATGCTCTCGGAAGAGAAAATCAACGCCAAGAGACGACGTATACGCGATAAAGGAAAGTGTGAAAGATCCTAGAAAAATTTTATTCGTTTTGTTTCAATTAATTTGTACAAGAGTGTTCGTGACTAGATTATGTGCTTTGCTTTTGTTCGACGGCGTGTATTGTTGTTGTGTGAATGAAATGCATTATACACTATTCTTATTTGTGCCAAGTCACGGTGATGAATCTGTTAAATGAATCTCATTTCTTTTTGGTTAAATAAAATCAAGTATTTCCTCCATTTACATTTAAGATGGCGCGATATTTCTCTGGTACCTAAATCATTGCTAATATTTTATTTTTTTTATTGTTTTTCTATGCGGTAAAAAAAAATATATTCGACTGGAATTTCTGTTAAATCCCCTAAAGGATAAAAAAAAAATTGGATCGTTTACAGGAAATAGGATCTCTGAAGTGAATCAAAATTTTGCACTGTTTACACACACACACACACACACACACACACACACACACACACATATATATATATATATATATATATATACTGGGAATATGGGAATAGTATATATATATATATATATATATATATATATATATACTTTCACTTTCATTATGAGATGAAGATACATTCTTCGCCTTCACTTTTTTAAAATCTAGTGCAACGTTTGAGCAGAAAATATTTTTTTTTATATTTTCTTTAATTTTCCATAACTTCAGTTTTATCAGATATTTGCAGTCCTTTTTTTATAAACTGAAATTCATCATAATGAATTCAATCCTAATTGGGTACCCAACTATAGTTGACGTGTGTCTCGGTAATCAATGCTTGATAAATAACTTTAACACGGTATTTTTTCCCATCCATTTTAGTGTTCTACAGGATCAGATTTAAAAACAAAATTTCAAAACCGAAATTATTTTCATTTTATTTTTCTTCATGCGTCCCATAATCCGTTAGTGTTTTAAGAATACCACATGTACTGCAGCCGTGGCAGTCGTCATGTGTCTTGGGCAAGATAGCATGATGAAGCTCATTTTGCCATTTTGCCTAGGTTAACTCTGAATTAAAACTGATAAATTTGTAAGGGAATGATGGAAGCTTTCGACTTTGGTTATTATATCTATTTTTTTAGCGATGCTCATTAAATGATAAAAAAACAGTTTCCATTTCCGAGTAGTCTGAATGATCCTTGAAGATGTTCATACACGTAAAAACGTACATTGAATTAAATTCCTAAGTCTCGTGAGTCACTCAATCTAGAGCGTTTTATTGTGTGAACTGCGTTAAATACCAGACTACATTAACAGTTATCTTTCTTTTAATTCTTACTTTTTATCTAAAATAAAATAAAAATTATTCATGAGCCAAACTATGTCAAAATAAAAAGAATATATACCAGTCTGCTTTTACTCACTAGGGTACCCACCAATTTTTAGCCGTGTGTCAGATTACGATAAACTTACTAGTTATCCACCAGCCTCCTAGTTGTATAAACCTTCGTGTATGTTTTTACTACTTTGGTGATCTATTTTTTAGTCTTTTGTCAAACAAGGTTAAATAGATACTGAGAAATTGCTAAAAATCTTCTTCAATAAAATATTGTTTTGAAATGTCTGTAAGGAAATTCTAGGACTGCTTATTAGATTAAAAACAGATTTTGTGAGTTAAACAAAAACAGTGTTATTTTATTTGATTATTCCTAAAGAATTGCGGTGGGTTGTCTCGAAACTGTTTGAGGTCAGATCTGGAAAGGGGTTATGACTTCAACGTGAGACCATTGTTAAAAGCGACAATAAAACGGTTTTTTTTTTAAGAATAAATGAATTTAATCTACAGATTTCGCCGAGATCTACGTAAATAAACAGCATTGTTTATTCTATTGGATACAGAAGATTTCATTTTCCAGTATTTTTTTCTTTCAAATAAAGAAACTAGTTGCGTCAATGATTTAGTGTGATGTTTGGTCTTGTCCAAGTGTCTACCAATATGTAATCAAGAAAAAACAATTAATTAATCATAAGTTAATTCAGTTATTTCATGCGTAGTACGTTTGGATCGAACTTGGTATTTTGTTAATTTAGTCTAAAAAAGGTCGCAATAATGGGTCCGACTGATGTATTTGATAAACATACGGTGTGAAAATAGTGAATTACACACTAATATATATACTGTCATTAGATTATCAAATTTTTCGAAGATATGTTTTCATTCTTCTTTTTCTTCTATGTGTCGTATCTCCTCAGAACATTATTTTGTGATGGAGATTTCTCAAAGGGAGCGTACGAATATTGTAACGCTGTACAAACACACTTGCGTGGCGTACGCAGATAGCGTTAGCGTCAGCCTCTCAACTGTCAGTCGTATTATCAAAGCGAAAAACAAACTGGATCAATCAGTCCAAACCGTAAAGGAAAATGCGTTCAGGAGAGAAAACAACGCTAAGATCTATATAAATATATAGGCCTATACTTCCGATTCGCCATGAAATAAGGTGTTTGCCTTACTTTTTCTTATATTTGCTCTATATGTATTTATATACATATATATTTAGAGCTCTCTTTTAGAGTTATCCTACTATCGTATGTACAGGATACTCCTTTGGATTCTTCTATACCTACACTGCATGCTAATATATATATATATATATATATATATATATATATATATATATAAAGTAAAGAATACCTAATGAGCCAGACAGACCTACCTAGGTTTCACGTGAACGGATCGGCGTTGCTCGAGTATAATGAAAGCTTTAAAACTAATCCATGGTCCTGGAGATCAGACTCCTTGGACGTTGGCACAATAGACTAAAAAGCAATAGTTGTTTCCAGTTTAAAGCAAAACTGTAGACTGAAAGAAAAATGAATGGATGTAAGTCAAATTTTGGTATCGATATCAAATACGTATTTTTTGTCGGAAACTGAATTTCGAAGGCTAAATAAGTCCTCTGAGTAAATGACATCATGGCTGAGACTAAGAACTACAATTATACCTACTTAGAGTCAAACCCGAAGCAAAAACTAAAATAAAATGGCTGAAAAAATACAGGCATACAGGCTGATAAACAGACACACTCACAAACATCTTGCCTTATATATATATATATATATATATATATATATATATATATATATATTCGATTTTCTGCACTATTGTAGGAACTGCAACCTAGAAACTTCTGAATAAAGTTTCTTATGTCTTTGTTTATGAGTGTATCAAATTTGATTAAAATCGGACCACTCCTTCTATAACCCGATTTTTTCGATTATTGATTTTCTATATATATATATATATATATATATATAGATAGATAGATAGATAGATAGATAGAGAGAGAGAGAGAGAGAGAGAGAGAAAGAAAGAAAGAAAAGAGAGAGAATTAATATAAATAAAAGTTTGTCACTGGGCTTATTGATATTACCTTCAGCATCCCGACTCTAGGGTTACGTAAGCAGACCTGTTCGTCGAATATTCAACGTTATCAGCAATACAATGTGTCGCAAAAGTAACCTTGTAATACTATAATTTACACATTTTCTTACTATCCAAAAATAATTTTATGCAGAAGGAAAATGTAATCATAGGAAATACATTCTCATTTAATTATAAAATGTTATCTGACAGGAGATGTCCTCCATTTTTCATTTTCCTTCTGATCGGCTCTTTCGGCGGGAATTTCCATAATTATGGTTAATATATCTGGCCGCAGTCCTTAGATTTCTGCACAGATGTTATCCTTGAGTTGCTGAATTCATTGGGGTTTACTGACACATACCCGCGGTCTTCCATATTGTGGCCAATCATTTAGTGAATCATACTGCCTAAAACGTTAAATTATTCGACGAATCATGAAATCTGGTGCTGGTTTTCTGAAGTGGCGATAGAATTCTTTTTGGGCAGACATGATGGATTGGTTATCTCAAAAACACAATTCCACGATTTTCGTTCTTTGTTTAGTTGTGAATTTTTCCACAATAATTTTCTCATATTAATCAAATTTAGTATTTGTCTATATTTCTGAGATGAGGCAGTATTTACAATATTTACATTATTCGGACTATTGTCCTCATCTTTGTTGCCATTTGTACGACTTTAGCCTTGTTCGAAATTCATAGCACCTGAAGGAGGCCGGAGCGTAAAACGGCCAAAACGTCGTACAAATGATAACAAATATGAGGACAAGAGTCTGAATAATGTAAATATTGTTAATCAAATTTCTTTTAAAAAAAGTATGAAAATCTGAAGTTTTTAAATCCATAGATAACCTTCTGCACACCATGTAATTTACTAAACATATCTTAGACGTGGCACGAGGTTCTAATCATCTATGTTTTAATTGATCTAGTGAGACATACTTGTTGTTATATATATATTTGTAAATGTTTTTACAAGTAAAAAATTTAATTAAAGAAATAAAAGTGTGTAGCTTGTTGTTACACATTATGAAATAGTCATAAAAAGCAAAGCAACCGGTTTCACTCCCGCTCGTCGGGCGTCTAGAGAAGATTTAATTTAGAATTAAAATAAAGTGTGTCATAGAAAATGAGAGAGAAAAACTAATACTACTTGCATTCATAATTTTTTCCTCTCATTTTTCATGACACACTTTATTTTAAAAGCAAAATAAAACTGATTTCAAACCTCCTCTGCTTTGGGGTGATATCCGATCATGGGGAAAATTTTAGTAATAAAAGCTGGGGAAGAAATAGCTAATTGGAATCTTAAATGCAACCAAACTCGTATTAGCAACTCTCGCACTTCTCGTTTGTAGAACACTCTTCCGGTTCCATCAGTTTTAGCCAACTTCAATAATTGATATTTATTAATCGTTAACTACGGTATACATGATTTTTCTTCTAAAGATCTCACTATTTAATAATAATTCTGTTTTCAGAATCTTTCACACAAATTAAACCCCTTGTGTCTTAATGGATTTACTACCTTGCTTTGGGTCAGTTCGATTAATACGTATATGTGTTTGTAATTTATAGATATGCCGTCTAAAATGACTGCAACATGTATATTAATATGACACCTATTAAATATCTTACATAAAAACATAATAAAGATAATTATTCCAAACACGTGACAATAAGAAAAAAAATTATACATATTATTAATTATTAATTATTAATTATTAATTACTTTAGAACATGTACAAACTACAAATTACTACATAATTGTACATTTTGTTTCGATATTGACATTGACATTGACATTCTTTCAATGTCGAAACAGAATGTACAGTTTTGTAGTAGTTTGTAGTTTGCACATGTTCTAAAGTAATAATTTATAATAAATATTAATTGTTCTATTTTTATATTGAGCATTGTTTAAATTAATATTTTGAACGTTGTAATTATTTTCTTCGTTTTTATTCATTTGTATATATATATATATATATATATATATATATATATATATATATATATATACATATATATATATATATATATATATATATATATATATATATATATATACAACAACCGTTAACAAGGGTTTAATTTGTGTGGTGAAAGATTCTGAAAACAGAATTATTATTAAATAGCGAGAGCTTTAGAAGAAAAAACTGAGCTGACGTTGCTTTGCTATTGTCCTCTCGATGAGCAAGACAGGAGCGAAATACACACACACACACACACATATATATATATATATATACATCATGTTGGAGAGAACCAGCAGTTTTACAATTACGAGTTCTCCTGGCATGTACTCAATGCAATATATACTGTAGAGCATAATGTAATTAATTAAATCTTTTTTTAAATTAAAATTGCTTTGCTACACGGAAATTTCTATATTTCGATTTTTCTATCTAGTCATCAGGCAATATTTAATCATTGTTGTGAAAATGATTTTCATTTAATTATAGGAAACAATACGTTTGTTATTTTTAGATATGGGAAGACGGAAAAATGTATGTGTTTTTCTATTTAACTAATCAGAATAGAGATTCACTTCAGATTTGAAAAAAAGTTTATATTTTGGAGGAATACATGATTTCTTTTTTAAAATCTTAACGGCCAAAGTGTCAGCTTATTTTAAAAACCCCTGTCTAGACTCTATTTCCATTGAAGTATCCATTATTGTTACATGATCTCTTCCTTTAGTTTTCTCTATCGCTCAACAATTTCTAAAACAATTAGAAAAAAAGAAAAGAAAGATTTTTTTTATATTTTCATTTAATTTATAATAAAAACCGCTATATATATATATATATATTTAGTATATCGAGGCAGCAAGTAATTTTCTAGACATATGCTATTAAATATAAGAGACAATGAATGTCTATTATGTTTAATCATGAGCCGTTCTAAACGTCGTATTTTTGCTTTAATTTCAGTTGAAAATAAAGACAAAAATTCTCCAACATTTGGATAATTATTTATTGGTTTTAGCGGTGGGATCATTTAATGCTGCGGCATCATGTAACTTAAATTTAGTATATCGAGGCAGCAATAATTTTCTAGACATATGCTATTAAATATAAGAGACAATGAATGTTGGAGAATTTTTGTCTTTATTTTCAACTGAAATTAAAGCAAAAATACGACGTTTAGAACGGCTCATGATTAAACATAATAGACATTGATTGTCTCTTATATTTAATAGCATATATATATATATATATATATATATATATATATATATATATATTGTTCTTTTGTTAATATTGCATAATAACATGTCCATCAAATGAATTTATAAATATTTAATAATTACCTATATTGAAGTTTCATCAATGAAAGAATGAAGAACATTTAGGGTGATATGAACGAATTCATCTTTGCTTCCTTGCCTTGTAAAATTTTGCAAAGTAATAACAAAAGAAATATTCTGTTTTCATTTAGAATTATCCACTTGGAAATGAATATTCAAAATAGTGTGAAAAAATACATTATTTTTTTTAAAAAACTGAGGTGGCCTAATAATTATGGCCGGTACTATATATATATATATATATTTACACACAACGGTTTTTATTATTATAATGGGGAGAAAGATCGTAGACAAATGGCGGTTAAACACTTTAAAATCAAAGATAATTTCAAGGAAAATTTCACAAAATCTTTAAATACATCGATTTGCTTCTTTTTGGCAACACCCATCTAATAGAAAGTACCAAATAGCAGGAGTAAAAAGAAAATCAACTTTTAATCGACTCCATTGAATTTAAACCATGGACGTCTGTTTTAACACTGGGATAATCAGAATACAGCGAATAATTGTTTAACTTTATATTTAAACATTGCTATCTCTGGAAAGTTTCAAAGAAATTCTTTTTTTTTTTTGTTACTTTCTTTTTTCCTTTTTTTCTTTCATTTTGTTCCCATAGTGTACAACCTATTTGCATATTCATGAAAGACCTGAGGCCAGTGCTGCCTAAAACTTGAGGCGTTCAGGTCAGAACAACTGGAAGGGAAATGTCTTTATTTAATATGCTATTTTTAAGACAACAGACCCAAAATATTGTTTTCTACTGTTACCAACTTTTGCAGAAAATTGATTTCCCTTTGTATTGTTCAATAATCAGTTTTAACGCCGACTGAAAGAAAAATTAAATGTACAAGCGAGGAATACCAGTAAAGAATGAAGGGAGGATCTTGTTTCTCAAGTTTTACTGATCATTTATATAAACATTTCATGATTAGTTTTGTTATGCAGAGCTTTTATTTTCTGTTCCTATTTCTTTAAACTCTGAATTTTCTTTATTAGATTTGATGAAATATGTGTCGTCTGTATCAAGAATAAATGAAAGGCAAAACAAAACTGTGTATTATTCTGGTAAGTACTAATATTATAAAATTGATTTCTTAATAAAATAAAAATAAAAATCTCCTCTCTATATTAAAGATGTATTGCAGTCTATGAGTCGGGAGTAAGGATGTGCTTTGTGATGCAGTGGATATCGGCTCGGAACGAGAAATCGTAGAGGCGAGTTCGAATTCCAGTTGAATTCCTTGTATTCACTTACGCACAAATACCCTTGGGAAAAGGTATTAATCTGTCTCTTCTATCCGGTTATGGGTTAAATAACAGGACAGATTTGGCTGGCAACCAGTCTGCCGCAGAAATTAATGGCAACCTACTGCGGAATAATCTTCTACTCGGTCAGTCATATTTCTTTCTTTACCGTGGGAAAATCAGCATAGTCTGAAATAAAAGGCCTCAAACTAAATAAAAACAAAGTTTTCTCGGCAAAATGTTTATGCTATCATAAAGAGGATAGATCAAAGTATTTTTTAATTAATTTTACAAGTTTTTAAAATTGTTCTAACAGGTTTTGAAAGGCTCATTTATTGGTAGAAAATCTTTTTTTTTCTCTCGTCAGTGAAAGGGGTAAATTGACTCTAGAGTTTATTACGTCAACAGCGTAATATTACGCGAAGACATTTTTTGACTGTGAAAGACATTAATTTGGAAATTCTTGCAAAACTCAAATAATCGTCTAATTTTGATGAAAATTTCAGGACATATTCACAAATGACTGAAATGATTTTTGAAATAATTATTTTTAAAAAATATTGGTAAAAAATATATTTTTTAAAATTTGTTGCCCCCCACCCCAATATTTAATTTCCAGAAATGTCGAAAAATGCAACTCGGTCACAAAATATAGTTTTCATTAAATTCAGGAGTCATTAAGGAAAGCTAATCAACTGTCTTTTTTTCTTCAAAACAGTCTACCTTTTAGAAAATCAGCTCTGAATTAGGAAAACAAAAATGCAATAAAACTATGCCAATTTTTATTTGGGTAAACTTTTAATTACTTTTATAAGCATAAATTAAAATTGTGTCATCGTCTGAATAATTTTTTTTTTTACCGTTAGTAATGAATTTTCACAAGAATTGTTTTTATTTTTCATATTTTTTATTAAGTAATTTAAAAAGTTTCATAAGTCTTTTACAATTTTCTCCTTATAGGTCTCTCAGATGTTTTTTAATTAATGTGTGGCAAATATATTTATTAATCGAAAAATTTAAAAAGTTACTCTAAAAGAGAAGCTTTTTTTTTGTAATTTAATTAAAACTGTTTATTTTTGCATATTAATTTCCCGTTTTTGGTAAGTACGAGTGCTCATAAACGATATAAATCTGTAAAAGGTCACGTGACTCAAGGGTTGTCCGCCCTTACATAAAATTTTCCCGTATTTATCTTACTGCTATTCTTTTCATGCGTGTCTCTGAATCGCTCAAGAAAGAACTCATTTCTAGTCAGAATTTAAATATTTAAAGTAACTTTTATATTTTTAACTTATTAGTTTAATCATTTTTAATATTAATTGTGAATCTATCTACCTGACAGAATTTAGAAAAAACACCAAAACTTCTTTTTTATTTGTTTTGCTTTTTTGGGCTGTTCATTTCAATGGCATGTGGTAATGATTCATAAAAGAAATTATTAGGGATAAAAATGTTTACTTTCAATGTGTGTTTGCAAAATGTGACTAAGAAATAAATAAGTACTACAATGTTATGGTGGATAGGCTAAGGTTAAAACAATTTGGAAAAGGTTTCATTTTTTTCTTTTCAAGTGAATGAAAAAGCCATTTTTAGTTTCTTTATTTCATAGCCTAATCCTACTAATGAAATTATGCATTTTCAATGTTAACCTAATACTTTAAAGTTTATTTTTAATTGTAAATGAATGTACAAAACACATGTTATAAAATTATTTTTACCCTTAGTTATCAAATTAAGGGAGATACCTACATTCACAATGGAAAAAATCAAGAGAAAAGTTGGAATTTAAAAAAAAATGCTTAATTTCAATTTGTGTGTGCAGAATGTTTTTAAGAAATAAATATGTACTACAATTTTATGGTGCCTAACTAAGATTAAAACAAATTGGAAAAGGTTTCATTTTTTTTATTTTCAATTGAATGAAAAAGACATTTTTTTTCTATTTTATTTCATAGCCTAATCCTACTATTGAATTTATGCATTTTTATTGATTAACTCCTACTTTCATGTTCTTTTTGAAATTGTAAATGATTGTACAAAACACATGTTATAAAATTATTTTACCCTTAGTTATCAAATTAAGGGAGATATCTACATACCTGTACCTGGAAAAGCAGCTAAAAGGTGAGGAGGATTGGAGTGCCAATTAAGAAACTCAGGGCCACAAAATATTCCCGAAATTCCTTTCTGTTCAAGATATTGCATAAATACAGTATGACATGTACAAAAAATATAGCTACTTATTTATAACATCAACAGTTATGTAAAAATTAAATTAGATATTTTTACCTAGTTATCTTACTAATTAATATGAATAAGGCATAATAAAAATATTAGTAATTAGCATTATATTTCATAACTTTACTGGGTTAGTTTAATTTCATTCTTTGTTATTAAATTGTAAAATTATTTTAAAAGCAATTTCAATTTTTATTTATTTAGCAAGCATATTCAATCATCCAGCTATCATGCTAAACGAACATTGTATAAAATATTATGTAATTGATGAAAATATTATGTTATGGTTAGCTATGCAGTTAAAAAACAGAAACCGGTTTTTTTAGATACATAAAAATTTGGCACTTCCGGACGCCATACTTGGGGTGTTGCCAGAAGAGTAGCTGACATATTCAATCAATCACAGCTCGAATTACGTTATGACAGGACTACTGTATTTAAGATAAGTTTGTCTTAAATTTCATAAAGTAAGGAATTACTATTGTGTGAAATCAGATTAAGGTGAGGTTCAATTTAAACAATTGACTTTGAAAAAAGTGTCTTTGATGTATATATTTTTTTTCAAGATTTTTTAAACAGAAAGTTGGTTACTGTTGACATAACCTGTCCATAAATCATAAAATGGCGGAAAATTTAATGTTTGTTTGTTTTTTTTTCGAAAAATGTCGGATTCTAATCGATATAATTTCAGTTTAAAATACACCAGTGTATTTTGATTATTGGAATTACTAACTTTTATCCCTTGGCTTTCAAATAGACCTAATTTTAAAGCTTGAAGAAATAGATTAATTATTTTTAAATTTTCAATTTAAATTTAGGTATCTAAGAATTGATTGGAGGTACCTAGAACAATGGTAAACGTGGCTATACGTGAATTTAGTAATATGATCAAGAAGCTAATATTGTTTTAACATGGTAGGTGGTCTGAAACACTAGATGCCTCAAAAGTGTTGGAGAATTTGGCGTATTCATTCAACTTTCTTTTAAATTTTATTTCGGACGCAATTAAATCAAAAAGGCTACTAAAGACGCAGTAGATGACACAAGTCTCCTTGAAAGCAACCCACTACCCAACACTTGGACTCATTTTTTAAACCGGACCTGAGGCGGAGCGAATATATCGTGCCTATAGCTGTATCTACTGCTACGAATCTTAGGTCACTGTATCGGGCCAGAATGTTTTACTCTTCTGAATCGATCTTGCATATTAATAAATCTGACATTCATCCGCGCTTTGAATACTGTTGCCATATCTAATCGAGCGTCTCTGTTGCTTTTCTAAAGGTTCTTGACATAATCAAAAGAAGGCTCCGCAATGTAATAGGTCTTGATCTGGCCTCTCTTTCTCTCCCATGTGACGTGGCTTACCTATGCTTTTCTACAAATATTTTCATGGCAACTGCCCTCATTAGCTTTTTTTTCTTGCTGTCCCGACCACACGAATCTCGGAACGAGAAATCGGGGAGCCGAGTTCGAATTCCAATTGAATCCATTGGATTCACTTACGCGCAAATACCCTTGGGAAAGGTATTAATCCGTCTCTTCCTTCCAGTTATGGGTTAAATAGCAGGACAGATTTGGTTCTATAGCCTTGGTCGGCAACCAGTCTACCGCAGAAAGCAATGGCAACCTACTGCGGGATAATCTTCTGCCCAGTCAGTCGTGTCTCTTTCATGATCGCCCAAGCGTGTATCACGTATGGCACTTTAACTGACTGACTAGATTATCATCTAGGTCTAACTCTTTCCCCGTTAAAATAGTTAAATGCAACCGCCAACTCAACTCAAACAGTTTTTCTTTTCGCTTGTAGAACTCCCTTTTGTTTACTTGCTTTCCTGATGGCTACAATCTACATAATGTAAATGCAACGTAAGTTGTTATCTTCTATCTTCTTTAATACCATTCGTCCTTTATTCTTGAGTTTTCATTTCTTCAATATGGCAGTGAAAGCTGGACAATATAATCAAAAATACAGGAAAAACTTGAAACAGCTAAAATGTGGTTCTACAGAAGGATGTTGCGAATATCATGGATCGAGCATGCGAGCAATGATGAAGTTTTGGAAAGGATGGAAGCAAAAAGAAAATTAATACTGAGCATCAAGAAAAGACAGCTAAAGTTCCTGGAGACATGCGATGAGGAAAGAGGGTTGGAGAATCTGATACTAACAGGGCCAGATAGAAGGAAAAAGAGACGGAAAGCAGCGGATAACATATTTGAAGGACCTAATCAGGTGGATGACGGAACGAGGGTTGCGTGGAGTAACAGGAGAAAGCGTGCTAAGAGCCACTAGGGATATGGAGACGTGGAAAGTCATGATCGCCTACGTCCTGAAGGGACAGGGCACATAGAAGAAAATATCCACTTGTGCCCAGCAAGGCGTGATTACCTCTTGTGCTATGAAAACACCGCCCAAGTGGTAATCGCGCCTTGCTTGCGCTCAAATGATGAAAAATATTGCAAAGAAAACATTATTGAGTAGAGAGGACTATAAACGAGCAGTTATCAAGAAAGTAGCATTTACATTTTTAATACCGGGTAAGCAAGAATCCGGAAGAAACTTCCACAACCTTGGGCGGAAGAAAGTTTTAGAATAGAATTTGCATTTACATCCAGCAGATTTCGATAGTAAATCGATGAGAGCTGGATGCCAAGCTTAAACGCTTAATATTTGTCTATTATTCTGAAATAAGGTAACATTTAGACTATTTACATTATTCGGACTAGTGTCATCGTCTTTGTTGCCATTTGTACAACGTTTCGGCCGTTATATGCTTCGGTCTTCTTCAGGTGGCAGGAATTTCGAACCAAACCATTTATTACAATCACTGGGGTATATGATCTTCATTCCTTGCATAGTACTGGCTCTTCTGGAAGTCATAAGTTATTTCCCTCTAACCCTGTAAGTTACTTGCTCACCACTGCTGCAGCTTGATATTGAACTCCCAAATCTTTTGGGTCAAGTCACAGGACACACGGCCCAGTGGATATAGACGTTGGTTAGTTTCTGTGACTTGAACCAAAAGAGTTCAATACCAGTAACAAGTGAACAATTTAGAGGTTTAGAGGGAGATAACTCATGACTACCGAAAGAGGCACTACTACGCAAGGAATGAAGACCATATACCCCAGTGATTGCAATAAAGGGTTTGGTTCGAAATTCTTAGCACCTGAAGAAGAATATAAAAGAGGATCAGCAAAGCTATGTTACGGCGGTGGGAATATGTTTGAAATTGAGATACCAGAACAGGACCTATAACATTTCAGATTCGTCTTAGTATTTCTTTGAGAATCTCTTGTTACATATTATTTCAACGCCCTGTTTGCTTTTTTATGGCATGTAGCTTCAGAACGTAATGAACGTAACTCTCCATTGCCCCCTTTTCTGCATTATCTGTAAAGTGGCATGCATTCTTCAACTAGATACTGGAGCAGTGTCTTATTACGTTATCCACCGTTTTTTTTTTTTCAAAATTGTACTTCTAGACTTTCTCTAAACAAGGTTGGAGAAAAAAATGGCTTCCGCTTTGCCAGGTCCACGGCCGACATGCTAAATTCCATTACGGATTACATGTTCAATGCCCTTGAGGAGTCCGGCGTGGCTCGTGCTGTTGCTCTGGACATCTCCAAGGCTTTTGACAGGGTATGGCACGCTGGCCTTCTATGCAAGCTACGGGGTTACGGTATTACCGGACGCTTGCTTGATCTGATCCAATCTTTTCTAAATATTCGCATAATGAAGGTCGTCTTGAACGGGCATGCCTTCACATCCTACTGTACAAACGCTGGTGTCCCTCAAGATTCTATCCTAGGCCCGACGCTCTTCCTTATTTTCATAAATGATCTCCCAGACGAGATCAAGAGCCAAGTAGGCATCTACGCAGATGACACCACAATTTATTCCCGAATCAGTAAAAAACCCGAAGTGGCGGACAACATAATCTCGCTGCTGATCTTGAGAGAGATCTACATCCTGTTGTAAACTGGGGTAAGAAGTGGCTTGTGAATTTCAATGTATCTAAGACCAAGCTGTTGTCTCTCAATCATTACAGGCAACCTTTCCTGCCTTCCATAAGCATGGACCAAGCGAGTCTCCCTGAGAGCAATACACTGCGCCTCCTCGGCTTTACCCTCTCTTCCGATCTCAAGTGGAACAACTACATTGAGTCAATAGCTAAATCCACTGCGAGGAAAGTTGGGTCACTGTACCGGGCCAGAATGTTTTTTTCCCGTCTGAATCCATCCTGCATATATACAAATCAACCATTCGTCCGTGCATGGAGTACTGCTGCCATATATGGTCAGGCGCTTCTGCTGTTCGTTTCAGTTTTCTTGACAGGCTCCAAAGGAGAATCAGTAATGCGATAGGTACCGACTTAGCGGCTCTACTCCAGCCACTTCCCCACCGACGGGATGTGGTTTCCCTTTGTGTGTTCTATAAATACTTCCATGGTTTCTACTCCAACGAACTTAAGTCACTGGTGCCTCTGCAGCAGGTGTTTACTCGTGCAACCAGACTGGCAACTGGATCCCACTCATTCACAGTTAGATCAACCAAATGCAGACGACAATTCTACTCCTTCAGCTTCTTTTGTCGCACCTCCCGTCTGTGGAACTCACTTTAATATTCTTGCTTTCCTGACGGCTACAACCTCCAGGAATTTAAATGCAATGTCAATACTCATCTCTTAACCACTTGACCCTAGTTCTTTCTTCATCGCCCTGTATATATTTTCCTTTCTCTCCACCTTTGCAACTGTCATCACACCTGTATTCCCATCCTTCTCTTGCTCCTTTCTAATTGGTTCGTATTTCTTCACTCTCTTCTAATTAATCTTTTTACTTTTATGTAGCCCCCTGCACATAAGTGGCATTACCGCCTTGCCCGGGGTGATACGATTAAAAAAAAAACGAAACAGAGAGAAAGAGAGAGTAAGTCATGTCCAATCAATTCTGCTATTTATCCCTTAGCTGTTGGAGATGTTGAAAATTGACATAGAGCCATGCCTTTGGTAAGGGTATTTGCGTGAAAGTGAATGCAACAGATTAGATAGAAATTTGAACTAGTCCCGTGGATTTTACTTTTTGCTTAAATAACCATTAAGCTACCGATTATTTCAACACTGCATAAAAATTTCCTTCTCCTGTTTAGTGTGTTGAATAGTGTCATTTGGAAAAAAATGCAACCCTTTCTTTTAAGTATCAATTCTTTGTTTCTTAAAGAATTGGTAAAGCGTAACTAATAATGGTTCTATCTTCTTCTATGTGCCATGTCTCTTCAAGACGTAGGCGATCATTATCTTCTACATCTCCTTTATCCCTTGTAGCTCATCATATCCTTTGTCGTGTTATCCCTTCTAAACCCTGCTCTGCTCAAGCTCATCAAGCATGTTATGCGTTTCTTTCCCCTGTCTCTTTTTACCTCTATCAGTCCTGTGAGTATCAAATTCTCCAAGCACTCCTTCCTTATTACATGCCCCAGAAACTTCAGCTGTCTTTTCCTGATGTTAAGTATAAGTTTCCTTTTCGTTTGCATCCTCTCCAAAATCTCGCCTTTGCTCACATGTTTGGTCAATGGTATCCCCAGCATCCTTCTGTAGTACTTTGAATATAATTAATATCTGGCTTGATGGGTGCCTGAGAGATTCAAATTTCTCAAAATCAGAATTGGTCAGTGGTTCAGACAAAAATGCCCGGATTTCAAAAACTGATTTTATTAACAGACACGAAAAATAAATCCTCATTGGTAACTTTAGATATATATATCCATATTTCTAGCTATTTAAGACATTTTTGGAAATGGAAAAATAAATTCAATTTAAACTAAGAATCAAAAATACTTTTGCTGGAACTTTTTGGATGTATAATGAATAATTGATTACAAAGTAGTTTTAGATTTTAACAGCTTTTTTTTATTATTTTTTTAGGTAATAATGCTTTTAAGATGTGCATTTTGGTTATCGGCTCGGAACGAGAAATTGGGGAGTCGAGTTCGAATTCCAGTTGAATTCCTTGCATTCACTTACACACAAATACTCTTGGGAAAGGTATTAACCCGTCTCTAGTTATGGGTTAAATAATAGAACAGATTGGGTTCTATAGCCTTGGTTGGCAACCAGTCAAACGCAGAAAGTAATGGCAGCCTACTGCGGGATAATTTTCTGTCAAGTCAGTCATGTCTTTTTTGAGACATGATCGTTCCAAGTGTGTATCACGTACGGTACTTAACTGACTGATACAATTTTACTAATTAACCACTGGCTTGGGATGAAAAGAGGGCCGTACGGGGACTGGTGTTTCAACGCTATTTTAACGTAAGACATAACTAGCCGTAATTTTAAGTTCTATTCTAATAGTTTCTTATCTCACCTCTGGAACATTCTTCCATTTTTTTTTTCACTTCGCTGCTGGCTACAATCTTCAATAATTAAATTCAACGTCAATCGCCATTTTCTCTTTTCTCTGATATTGTTAATTTATTATCCTTTTTCATTATTAAATTCTTATCATTCTCTTTCACTCCCAGTAAATCTCTGCGTCTTAGCGACATTATCACCTTGCTTGAGGTAAAATGATTTTAAAAATGTATATCAATTTTACTGAGTACACGGATGTTACAGATAGCGTATGTAAATGTTTTCAGAAAGCGTTACTTTCATTATAACAAAAGCATAGTCATATTCTATTTGGCAATTCATGCATATGTGATGCGGTCATTTTTTACGGATAACATGCTAATAATAATAATAATAATAATAATAATAATAATAATAATAATAATCTTCTTTTGAACTTGATTTTATGGTCTCTTTTTACAGTTCTTTTGACAGTGACCTAGATTTTTTACCCCGCTTCTTATAATGTCTTCGCGTCTTTCCCCGTCTGCAACGATCATTCACGACCCTTGATTCGACAACTATTCAACTCGCCAACTCTTTAATGTCTGCTGTCTCATTTTCTTTTTTATTACCTTGACACTTTCAAGAAGCTCTGATCAATCAGTGCCGATGCACTTGAAACATACGACACCAACGATGAACGTTTCTCGAGCGTTGGCATTGAGTACAAACTACAGCTTTTTTTTTAACCAACTCAAAGCGGCAAGGAAAGAAAACAAAACATTAGAAAGATCTGAAGAATTGATTTTAGAAGAAATTTTGTTCTACAGAGAGATACTGAGGTTATCATGGACCGGAACATGTAAGAAACGACGACGTTCTGGTGAAAATGAAAACAAAATGGGGTATGGTTAGGTCTTGAAGGCTATCACAATGCGTTTAGTAAAATAAAGGAAGGTAAAGAAGTTGTTGGGTATTGCCTATTTATTATGTATTAATATTTCGAGGTTCAAATCTCATCTTCAGAATGCTAGGAGAGCTTGTGTTCGAGTTCCGTGCCTTTTAACTAATGGTTGTTCTTGGCTGCTGCTGCTGTCATTAATTGTAGTGAGTGCGTGTGTGTGTGTATGTGTATTACATCATGTATCTGTGTGTGTTTATGATATATATATATATATATATATATATATTTATTTGTGTGTGTGTGTGTGTGTGTGTGTGTAATTGATAGTTGGGACCTTTTTACGGTCTGTTGATATCAGTCCGCTGTCATATGTGGTTTATCTAAATATGCGTTGACCTCACCGATAGTTTGACTTTTGCCAAAGTGGCAGAGGGCTTTGTTTTATGACCTGGTGTTCTATCTGCTTTAATTGGCGTGTTTATTGCTACATTTTTTCCATCCTGTATTCGTTCTCGTGTGTTCTCGTGTGTGCGTGTGCCTGAGTGTGTCATGTGTGTGTGTTTATGTGCGTATACTTTTTGTATTTTATTTTATTTTATTTTATTATTTTATTTTTTAATTATTTTATTTTATTTTATTATTTTATTTTATTTAATTTTCCTTTTCTGTGATCATTTTATATGTATATACCTACATACCTTTTACCGGTATCATGTGTCCATGTGTGTGTGCGTATATAGATATATGTGTGTGTGCGTGTATGTGTTCCGGTGTATAGTGTTCTGTAGTATATATGCATATGTGTGATTGACATTTGGGGCCTTTTTACGGCCTGATGATTTCAGTCCGCTTTAATATGTGGTTTATCTAAGTATGCGTTGACTTGACCGAGAGTTTGACTTTTGCAAAAGTAAACTGAAAACAAAAAGTAAACTTATACTTTTCATCGGGAGGAGACAGTTGAAATTCCTAGACCATACAATGAGGAAAGAGGCTGCGGAAAATCTGATACTCATAGGACATATTGAAGGGAAGAGGAACGGAAGGAAAACAATACATAGCTTCTAAGAGAAAGCATGAATTTGTTCTTACCCATGCTTTTCTTAATTTTTACCTTAATTTTTATGTCTTTTTATTCTGTTTCTTTTTCTACTTCCAGGATTTACTGGTGGGATAATGAATAACAGCTTGAAAAAAGAAACATGAGAGTCCAGTTAGAATTACATTAGGAATTGTTACATTCACTAGATGCACCTTCTCCCCAAGCTATGGGTCAAATGATAGGTCTTGTATCTGGGTAAATCATTAAGGACATATTCACTCGCAGAAAAAAGAATTAACCTTACACATTAAAATATTTTTCGATTTTAAATATAC
This sequence comes from Ascarosepion bandense, assembly GCA_037127315.1. Taxonomy (NCBI): domain Eukaryota; kingdom Metazoa; phylum Mollusca; class Cephalopoda; order Sepiida; family Sepiidae; genus Ascarosepion; species Ascarosepion bandense. The sequence continues at coordinate 1,653,868 of JBBBDQ010001598.1, forward strand.
CACAAATAATTTATACACCATAAAAACATCAATTCCATTCTTCTTCTTCTTCTTCTTCTTCTTCTTCTTCTTCTATGTGCCCTGTCCCTTCAGGACGTAGGCGATCATGGCTCTCCACGTCTCCCTATCCCTTGTGGCTCTTAGTATGTTTGTTCCTGTTGCTTCTGGCAACCCCCGTTCCGTCATCCACCTGATCAGACCCTGCAAATATGTTATCCGCTGCCTTTCCTCTGTCTCTCCTTCCTTCTATCTGTCCAGTCAGTATCAGGTTCTCCAGGCTCTCCTTCCTCATTGCATGTCCCAGGAACTTCACTTGTCTTTTCCTGATGCTCAGCATCAATTTCCTTTTTGTTGCCATTCTTTCTAACACCTCGTCGTTGCTTGTATGCTCAGTCCACGATATCCGTAGCATCCTTCTGTAGAACCACATTTCGGCCGCTTCCAGTTTTGTCCTCATTTTCGATGATATTGTCCAGCATTCACAGCCGTATTGAAGAACTGACATCACGTAGCAGTCTAGCACTCTTTTCTTCGTTTCTATTGAGATTTTCCTGTGTGTTAGTATTTTGCTCATTTTCTGGAACGCGTCCTTTGCCATGCCAATTCGCCTTCGGATCTCCGTGTCGCACTTTCCATCTCCTGTTAGAACACTTCCTAGGTACTTAAATTCTTGGACTTGTTTGATTCTGTTATCCCCCACCTGTATTTGGCATTTTCGGTTGTATCTTTTGCTGATGACCATGCACTCAGTTTTCTTAAAGTTTATTTGTAGTCCCTTCTTGTCACTCTCCACTGCCACTTTCTGTATGAGATCTTGCAGTTTCCTTTCCGTGTCCGCAATCAGTACTGTATCGTCCGCATATCTTATGTTGTTCAGGTTGTGGCCTCCAATAACAAATCCTGGTGTGTCATCTAGGGTCCTCAAAATATTCTCGCTGTATAGGTTGAACCAAATTCTTCTTCTATATTTCCGAATTCTTCGTTTCATTTTTGAATTACCATTTTTCTTATTTTTTAAATTTTTTTTTCCAAATTTTCTCTTTTCTCATTTTTATCAGTTTTACATCCTTTGTTTTTTTTTCATCCTGTTACATATCGACAAACAACAAACACGCATATATATAAAAATATAAAGTTATATTTTTATTAATGACGATGAACCGTGTAGCATAGGGAACAGAGAATTGAGAGAGCGCGCTTCTAATGGGTTGACGGGAGTGTAGTCTTATCTGTTGTGTCTCTCTCTTCACCGGCCGATCTCTGTTGCTCCTCTACTGGCGAATCTGTGTGCCGAGGTCTTTTTATAATCTTCCAGAACCGGGACTTTTTCTTCCGGTTTTGCCTCGCCCTCGCACGCCCACGTAATTCTCAGAGACACCTGTTCTGTTTGCCTCTGTAGTTATTTCCGCTGCTGCCGGAAATAAGGTCAAACGACATCCGTTTCCTTTCAACGACCGGAAACACCCTCGCTTGCATCAGCCTTCTTCGGGTGGGGCCAGATTGTTATATTACAATCCTATTCTTCTAAAATATTTGTTCTTTTTCAGTTATATATCTCTTCCTGCGTTCCTTTCTTTTCTTCCGTCTCTTTCTTCTTCGTCCAGTTTAATAGGTTACTAATATCAAGCAATGGTAGGGTGCTCGTCTACCTTGTATATATATAATATTGTGAAGAAAACTCAAACATAATTAAACGGTTATAAATCTAGAGTTTATTTCATCAATGTAAAATATTTTGAAATTGCCTTATTCAGACCGTTGATGAATAAATAAATGTTAACTTCACTCAGAATATTAAAAAAAGAAAAACGGTTTATAACAGGGGGATTTTTAAACCAGAAATAAATTGAGAATAGATACATTAAATCACACATATAACGCAACACAGAATAAGGAATTAAATCACGCACAGATAAAACAACAAGAAATTATACACACGCAAAAAGGAGGAAGCTATAGACACACACACACACACACACACACACACACACACACACACACACACACAAACAAACAAAACAAAACAAACACCCTGACATAATTAATCACTTAAAAACTATTTAGGAAGTAATGTATACATACACAAGATTGAGGTAAGAAATTACATAAAAATACACACACAGATTTAAACAAGATATAGATATAAAATATATATTCTTACTGTCATATTAAGGGTTTGGATCATTTTTTAGATAGACTAAACTATCGCCCGGTTCACACTCCACCCACGGCTATTGAACAGGCTCATCCCTTGTTCCCTGTTTAGGTTGTGGTTTCCGGCTTTCTCTTTTCCAATCTATTTACTTTTACGTAGCCCTCTGCACATCAGTGGCGCTACCGCCTTGCTCGGGGAGATATGATTGAAAAACATGTCTTAATGTAAAATACTCAGTAGTAGGTACATCTATATATATGTTGCCGTCATTTTAGACAGCATATCGATATAAATATTTTGCCATCATTTTTTGACTGCACGGACCCATTCGTATAAAATCAAATACCTTTGTGACTTTACACGCATACTTAATTTCATTAATTAAACGGTCACAATCGAAATCACAAAATCATAATAATTTCCTTAGCTGCGGAATAGATGCTTAAGTAGCCTTATATACAGTACTAGCAGTACAGCCCGGCGTTGCTCGGGTGTAATGAAAGAGGTAAAACTAATCCATGGTCCTGGAGCTCATACTCTTTGGACGTTGGCACGAAAGACTAAAAAGCAATAGTTGTTTCCTGTTAAAGCGAAACCGTAGACTGAAAGAAAAATTAATGGATGTAAGTCAAATTTTGATTTCCTGCAATCGATATCAAATAAACTGAATTTTGAAGGCTAAATAAGTCCTCTGAGTAAATGGTATCATGGCTGAGACTAAGAACTATAATTATATCTACTTAGAGCCAAACCCAAAGCAAAAACTAAAATAAAAGGGCTGAAAAAAAATATACATACAGGCAGATAAACAGACACACACACAAGCATCTTGCCTTATATATATATATATATATATATATATATATATATATTCGATTTTCTGCACTATTGTAAGAACTGCAACCTAGAAACTTCTGAATAAAGTTTCTTATGTCTTTGTTTATGAGTGTATCAAATTTGATTAAAATCGGACCACTCCTTCTATAACCCGATTTTTTCGATTATTGATTTTCTATATTCATCGTGGGTACCTCGACACAAAAACTAGCTAAGAACACTCGCAGACGCTTATAGCACAACTGTTTAAATTTTCAAGAAAATCGGTTCAGCCGTTTCGGATTCTATAAGTAACGGACACACACACACAGACACACAGAAACACATACACACACAGGCACAGACAATGTTCCATTTATAAATAAGTTTAGATTGAATTCAAAGATATCAATTGTATCTTTACAATTCAGAAATATCCATTTCTTAGACTGGATGCCATCCATGACCGGAGAGCTCAGGTTTTACAACTATTTAAACTAAAGCAGGGAAGTACAAATGGTTGCATACGTTTTTCAAGAATATTTGTCGTGTAGTGAAAAAACAAAACTCCACTTGGAATTGAACTCAGATCTTTGAGTGTTCGTTCCGATACGCTATCCATACAGCACTACATACATATCCTATACTAAAGTAATCATTTTTTTATTTCGTAACTTCCGAAATATTAAAACCTCCTAGAAGGTAAATATCTAACAAACACTTTAATAAAGAATGCTTTTTTAAATAATATTGAATTACAATTTCTCCCATATTTTTTTTCTTTTTTGTTTAGGAGTCAGAATTAATCATAAACAACACATCAAAGTTCACATGATTGCTTATCAGTGATATAGACGGAACACTAGATACAGGAAAAGCCAGATATTTTTCGACTTTGAACTACAAACCGAGATGAAGAGATTAGACATAGTTGTTGGAAACGGATTTAAGTCATAAACCCGAAAGCTACAATTCCTAATGCAGAGTTTTGAAATACCGAAATACTCGAGTCACTAGTTTGAAATTCTGACGACCATAATCCGGAAAGTTAAAAATCCTGGATATATTATTCAGGAAAAAATAATTAAAAGATTCTTTAAAGAGCGAAGTACTTGAAAAACATCTAGATTTACAGTGACTACAAAATTAAAATTAGGAGAAAATCCACCGTAGAAAAATGTGATAAAGGGTTACAATATGACTAATTTTTTTTATTAAGTGCAACTCCTACACTAAACCCTTAATATACACAGCTAGAACACATGCGAATCTGTTAAAATCATATTCACCCCTCACCTCATGTAAGGCAGTAATGCCATTGAGACACAATGAATTAAAGAGAAGCATCCTCCTAGAATTCGAACCTGGGGAACCGAGTTCGAATTCTACTGGAATTCGTTGCATTCACTTACGCGCAAATACCCTTAAGAAAGGTATTAATCAGACTATTCCTTCCATTTAAAGGAAAATATTAGGACAGATTGGGTTCTATAGCCTTGGCTGGTAACCAGTCTACCGCAGAAAGCAACGGCAACCTACTGCGGGATAATATTCTGCCCAGTCAGTCAAGTCTCTTTCGAGACATGATCGCCTAAGCGTGTATCACGCATGGTGCTTAACTGACTGACTGATCCTTATTGCCATAAACACGGCGTTTCAGAAAGGTAGATTGTTCTAATTTCACGAGCTTTGAATATTTCAGTCTCTGTTAATTTTCTTTCCTAATCAGCTCTCCATGTTTGTGTTCCCTCTGCTGTGGCCAGCTATTATCAAATGCGGGTGTCTAACAGATATCACCTGCAGAAGGTTTTGGTCGTACAACGTACAAAAACGGCGTGACCATTTCAAGTGGACAGATAAAACTAAGATTGAAAATAAGTAAACCTTACTCGAGAACTTCAAATATTGTGAAGGTTTTGGCCGTGTACATATCGATATGTATCGGATGTGCGTTGTGGTGCAGGATATATCGACTCGGAACGGGGAACCGAGTTCGAATTCTAGTTAAATTCCTTGCATTCACTTGCGCAGAAATAACCCTTGGGAAAGGTATTAATCCGTCTCTTCACTCCAGCTATGGGTTAAGTAATAGGACAGATTGGGTTCTATAGCCTTGGCTGGCAACTAGTCTACCGCGGAAAGCAATGGCAACCTGCTAATCTTCTGCCCAGTCAGACATGTCTCTTTCGAGACATGATCGACAAAGCGTGTATCACGTATGGAAATTAACTGACTGACATATCGATAGAAGTATGCAGCAGGGTTATATAAGACATTGTGAAGAGAGAAGAGCAGTTCGGGTTTCGATGAAAGCATGGAAATGCGGAGAATTCGAAACAATTTAGGTTTTGAATTTTTGGCTAAGAAACTTTTGACAGACGGGCTAAAGATTAACTTATTATTATTTAGCTGAGAGATGGTGTACAAAGAAGGGAATCTTATTACAACATATGTTCTTTTGTTTCGTTCTGTTTACTTCACCAATTTTCAATTTGACATGGGAGATGGTTGGAGTGAAAACTCATGTCAACATTTTCTTTGTTTTCCTTCCATTCTTTTTTCTGTCAGTTCAGGAAAAACAAACGTTTCTGTCAACATTTTCTGTCTGTCTGTCTTTCTTTCTTTCTTTCTTTTTTCATTCTTATTCTTTGTTTCAGAGATTTTTTATTTCTTATTTATTTTCTTTCTTTCTTATTCTTCATTTTCTTTCTTTTTTTCTTTGTTATATCTTTTTTTTTTTACAGATGCATATTCCTTCTTATTCTTTTTTCATATTCTTTTTTTCATATTCTTTTTTTTTCTTTCCTATTCGTTTTCTTTCTTGTTCTTTTCTTTCTTTTTCTATTTCTTTCTCATTCTATTTCTTTTCGGTTATTTTCTTCCTTTTTTGTTCTTTCTTTCAAATCCCATTTTCTTTATTGTTCGTTTTATTTTTCTTTCTTTCTTTCTTTCTTTCTTTCTTTCTTTCTCATTCTATTTCTTTTCAGTTATTTTTCTTGTTTATTCTTTCTTTTAGTTTCTCTTTTCCTTCTTATTAGTCTTCTTTCTTTCTTTTTTATTTCTTTCTCATTTTCTTTTTCTTTCTATCAGATTATTTATCTTTCTTTTTTATTCGATTTTTTCTGGGTTTTTTTCTGATTCTTTTCTCTTATTCTTTTTCATAGTCTTTCTTGTTTAATCTTTCTTTCGTTTTGTCTCGTTCAAAAAAGTAAATAACTTCGTCTGTTTCTTTGCTTTCTTTATTCCCCTTGGTAGCATTTCTTTTTTCTCTTTTTCTGATTCCTCACCTTTCAACCTTCACGCCTTCTCTATTTATTAATTTTCTTTTTCTAAACTTATTTATAAATGCAATTTTGTCTGTATGTGTATGTGTGTGTCCGTTAACTATAGACTCTGAAACAGCTGAACCGATTTTCTTGAAAATGTATACAGTTGTACCATAAGCGTCTGCGAATGTTCTTAGCTAGGTTTTGTGTCGAGGAACCCCGGTAAATATCGAAAATCGATAATCGAAAAAAATTGGGTTATAGAAGGAGTGGTCCGATTTTAATCAAATTTGATACACTCATAGACAACGACATAAGAAACGATATTCGAAGTTTCTAGGTTGCAGTTCTTACAATAGTGCAGAAAATCGATAATATATATATATATAAAAGGCAAGATGTTTGTGTGTGGGGTGGGTGGGTGGGGGGGTGTCTCTCTCTCTCTCTCTCTCTCTCTCTCTCTCTCTCTCTGTTTATCTGTATGTCCTTTATACAAATCCAAAATTCTCATCAAACTTCACACAAATATCGATACCAGAAAATCAAATTTCGATTCAATCCATTCATTTTTCTTTCAGTCTACGGTTTCGCTTTAACTGGAAACCACTATTGCTTTTTAGTATTTCGTGCCAACGTCCAAAGAGTTTGAGCTCCGGGACCATGGATTAGTTTTAAAGCTTTCATTACACCCGAGCAATGCCGGGCTATACTGTTAGTACTTTATATTTTATTCAACATTTCGCAGCACACCAATGCATACACACACACGTTTATATATATATATATATATATATATATATATATTGTATTGAGCACTTTCTTAAAAATAGTGTTTCTTTTGACAAGAAATATTATTCCAACAATACTTATATATATATATATAGATAGATAGGTGTGAGCTTGTAACCCTGGGTTTATGAATATGTCTGCTCTATCACTGATATTGAGCGCTTTTAAATAATTGCATATATATATATATATATATTGATATTTATAATTATATACATACACCTTTCACACACACACACACACACGTATATATATATATATATATATATATATATATATATATATATAAGTTGTGAATGTCTGTTTATCATTTACCTTAACCCTGACCCTAACCTCTTCCCCAGCTTTTAACTGTACCCCTTTACCCGAAAATATTTATTTGTCGTCAATTCTGGCCACCACTGCGTGTTTTTTACCCTCCTCATCCTCGTTCTATAACATCGTTTCGCGGCCACGTCATTTCTAGTCGGTATTTACTTCTTGTTCCATCATTTTCCCAACCATTTTCTCCCTTCCTTATTTTTTTCACCAAGTCTTATTATAGCAAACATCACTTTATATCTTTTTCTACTTTCATCTTTATTTCTTCGCGCTATTGGCTCTGTAATTTTTTTTTTTTTTAATGAGCAATGTTTGGTTTTGTAGAACGCAGAGAGGCCGTGCGGAGTGCGTACCTTGCGGTCATGACCAAGTGTTATGCGCATCACTGAACACAATCGCCTCTTCTGATTGCAATCAAAGTTCTAAGCGTTGGAAAACGGCGTCTACCGAATTAATCCGTTTGTGTGAGGGTAAACCGGGCGATGGGTGGGTATATTGAATGAGGCAGGTTGATGAACGATAGCACTAGAACAGTAACACGGGCAAGATACTGACCTGAAACGGATTAAACATTGAAAAATTGGACGCAAACAGCCTAAGAATCGAAAATAAAAAAGCTAAATTAGCAATAAATACGAGAAAAAAAAACCTGATAAAATCACGTAAAAAAATATAAAGATAGAATAAGATAAATAAAAATATATACGTGTGTGTGTGTGTGTGTGTGTGTGTGTGTGTGTGTGTGTGTGTGTGTGTGTGTGTGACGAAGACGTTGAGGCAACCGTTGTCTGGGTGGAGTTGTGTACTTTCTTCTCTAGAGAGGCGCGGGATATGGGGTTTGGTTGTTATGCACGTTGATAACTTGGCTTTAGCCTACCTTAACATGACTTTGGGTGGATGGTTTACAAATGGGAAAAACAGAGAATTTTTACTTTCCCATTACTGTTTTTCTGAAATGTGGAACAAGGCAATGTTGACTTGTGAATTTTGCGCGTGATTTACCAGTGATTGATTGCAAAGATTGTTACATCAAAAATAGGAAGACGGATAAAGACGACGTAATGGCGAAAAACGAAGCGAGAACGAATAGCGATTCGACAGAAAGTTCTGCTACTCTACTTGATTACATCATTCCGTCAATCTCTCTTTTGGGCACAGATATTTTTTTTTTCAAATGTTATTTGTATTTGTGAAGTTATTTAAAACAAACCATAAAGACGTATTTTCTAAAGAAATACGTAGATAAAAAATAAATAAGGCATCATTTTGGTCTATCTATTTTCATTTGATGGTTAATTCTATTGCTCAAGGCCGCAATTTCAAAGCAACCAATGACAAGATTGGTTACTATTCTACAACTGATACCGAGAATGGAGTGAATCTAGGTTTGATAATTTATCCTAAATAAATATTTAGTGATATGTACCAAACTTATGTAGAAGGTTAAATAAATGAAAGAAATATCGTTAATGAGATAGATAGATAGATAGATAGATAGATAGATAGATAGATAGATAGATAGATTTTTTTTAATCATATCACCCCGAACAAGGCGGTAACGCCACTGATGTGCAGGGGGCTATATAGGAGTGAAAAGATTGGAAAAGAGAAAACCGGAAACCGCATCCTAAACAGGAAACAAGGGATAGATAGATAGATAGATAGATAGATAGATAGATAGATAGATAGATAGATAGATAATGAACAGAATTAGATAGATAGATAGATAGATAGATAGATAGATAGATAGATAATGAACAGAATTAGATATATGTGACAGCCGCTTGGGTGATCTTGACTCTTTCAATCCATGACTGACTAGGCAGAACATTTTTTCGTAGTAGGTTGATATTTCTTTCGAGGTAGACTGGTTGCCAACCAAGGCTACAGAGCCCAAACTGTCCTGCTATTCAACCTATAGCTGAATGGAGAAGAGATGGATTAATACATTTCGCAAAGGTATTTGCGCGTAAGTGAATGTAACGAACCTAGCTGGAATTCGAACTCGGTTCTCCGATATCCATTGCGTCACAGCTCATCAAGAATAATACAAAAAAGATGAATCGAGAAGACAGTAGATAAGGTTTCTTTGAATTTACTTAAAAAGATTATTAAATTTGACATTCAGTCGATGAAACACGGAGAACTCCCCGCCGGTTAAAATGCAGTGATTGAAACCACATAGATACAGTTCTTCTTCCTTTTCTTCTTGTGCTTTGTCCTTTCAGGACGAAGGCAATCATGGCTTTCCACGTCTCTCTATCCCTAGTGGCTCTTAGCACGCTTTCTCCTGTAACACTACGCAAACCCCGTTCTGTCATCCACCAACTCAGACTCTTCAAATATTTTATCTCCTGCTTTCCTCTGTCTCTTTTCCCCTTTATCTGAGCTGTTAGTATCAGGTTCTTCAAGCCCTCCTTCTTTATTGCATATCCCGGGAACTTTAGCTGTCTCTTCCTGATGCTTACTATTAATTTCCTTTTCGTTTTCATCCTTTTCAAAACCTCATCATTGCTCACATGCTCGATCCTTGATATCTGCAGCATCCTTCTGTAGAACCACATTTCAGTTGCTTCAAGTTTTTCCTTCATCTTTGATGGTATTGTCTAGCATTCACTGACGAGTCAAATTCATTTCGTCACTTTAAGAAATGCTATTCTAAACTATAACTTTATATATATCAGTAAACATGAGAGCAGTGAGGAAGAACGAGAGAGTGAAGTACAGTCAGAGACTGGTTGCCATTCTATGCTAGATAACCAAGTTTACCCTGCTATTTAACATATTTTGAGTTGCGACAGTTAACAAAGTGTGAGCAAAACGTGTTCTATTCCACAAAACGCTTTCTGTTCAAAAAATTACGTTCTTTTTTATTAAATAACTAGCAGCATAACCCGGCGTTGCTCGGGTGTAATGAAAGCTTTAAAACTAATCCATGGTCCTGGAGCTCAGACTCTTTGGACGTTGGCACGAAAGACTAAAAAGCAATAGTTGTTTCCAGTTAAAGCGAAACCGTAGACTGAAAGAAAAATACTGGATGTAAGTCAAATTTTGATTTCCTGGTATCGATATCAAAGAAGTTTCTCTCGTTGTAAACTGAATTTTGAAGGCTAAATAAATCATCTGAGTAAATGGTATCATGGCTGAGACTAAGAACTACAATTATACCTATTTAGAGCCAAACCCGAAGCAAAAACTAAAATAAAATGGCTAAAAAAATAGACATACAGGCAGATAAACAGACACACATACAAACATCTTGCGTTTTTTATATATATATATATATTATCGATTTTCTGCACTATTGTAAGAACTGCAACTTTGAAACTTCTGAATATCGTTTCTTATGTCGTTGTCTATGAGTGTATCAAATTTGATTAAAATCGGACTACTTCTTCTATAACCCGATTTTTTCGATTATCGATTTTCGATATTTATCGGGGGTACCTCGACACAAAACCTAGCTAAGAACACTTGCAGACGCTTATAGTACAACTGTGTAAATTTTCAAGAAAATCGGTTCAGCCGTTTCGGAATATATAGTTAACGGACACAGACACACACACACACACACACACACACACACACACACAGACAAATTTCCATTTATAAATAAGTTTAGATTTAAACCCCAAGCAAGGCAGTGAAACCACTAAAACGCAAGTGGTTATTGAGTGTGAAAATGTGAACAAAAAACAAAAAAAAAACATTATTCAGTCAGTCAGTTGTACCATACGTAATACACGCTTGGATGATCATGTCTCGAAAGAGACATGACCGACTAGGTAGCAGATCTTCAGTCAGTAGGTTGACATTTCTTTCTGTTTTAGACACGTTACCAACCAAGGCTATAGAACACTATCTGTCCTGCTATTTAACCCATTTCTGGAAGAAGAAGAGATGGATTAATACATTTCTTAAAGTTATTTGCGCGTAAATGAATGCGACGAATCTAAATGGAATTCGAACTTTACTCTTCAATTTCTCATTCCGAGCTGATCATCACTACACCACAAATTTTGATAGATATAGCTAGGTAAATCATGATTTCCAGTAATAATACCTTCACGAAACTTTGAAGTCGGCATGATTAAAATAACACTGCTCTGCTAAGTGACAAGTTTCTCTACATTAATTCTATTAGCACTCTATCTCGATATCGAGTACTTCATGATCAAAAAATCAGCTTCCCTAAAATGTTTTTCTAAAATACTGAAAATAACAGACACCAACAGACTCTAAGCATCATTATAATTTAACTCTCTCTCTCTGTCTCTCTCACCTTTTCTCTCTCTCTCTCTCTTTCTCTCTCTCTCTTTCTCTCTCTCTCTGTATATATATATATAGGTATTTACACTACTCCCCCCAACAATGTCTTCTTCAACGTGGGGAACCCGACCGCGTACAGACGGGCGCAGGAACAAAACTCCCCCAGTCCCCTCAACCGCCGGTTAAGCTAGCCCCGGTGACAAGCACTTGGCACTTGGTCCACCCCTCTTTGCAATACGGTGGTAAGGCCGCGGGACACTGTTTCCCGGGACCAGGCATCTACACAGTGTAAGTTTTTGTCAGAAGCAACCCTGTCCTCGCGGACGGAGCTACAACTGAGCCGCACTCTGTCTTCGTGGACAGAGACGCAACTGAGAGATGATTTTGGTATCCACCCGACACAAAAATATTCCAGGTAAATATATATATACGCTCTCACACACTGATTGAACACTCTGGAAGAATGATAGACTTTGAAAAACAGTAGCTACTCTGGCATCTACGCATCGTTCATTTAGCAATGAATTAGAACACTCTCAGCTATTTGGCGCGTATAATGATAATATACACGCTAAAAAGTATACCACCTTCTACCGAGCGCCCGTAGCTCAGAGGTAGACTCGCCGAGTGACGCCAATTCGGTCTGGTTTTAATCCTGGGTAAAAAGCAATCGGCTGTCTAACCGTACTGACGAGCAGTGATACAGCGAAAGAGATCTGTCTGCGGATGACTATGTATATAGTGTTTCGAAATAGCAGATAATTTTCGAAACATATATTGTTAAATATAACAGACAATGAATGTCTATTATGTTAATCATTAGTGATTCTTGCTGGTCATATAGATATATTTTTAAATATATTCCTGGTATTTTTATACCTTTATAGTGTTGTGACCTCCTGTAAATATTTGCCTATAGTTGGGAGTTACAGCAATTAAGAGGTTGTTTCACACTGCTCAAGGCCTCGCGATCAGAGGTCTTGCTGCCGGATGTAGTTTATCGTCATACCCAGAACCGCAGGATAAAGAAATCTGTATTGAAGAATGTGATACTATAAGGTCATATTGAAGCTAAGACAAATCAGCGGGTAACCCACCAAATGCACTTGTGTAAAATTGATGGTAGGACAGGGACTAGCAGTGATTTTGAAAAATATACCTCGTGATAGCTATAGAAAATAGGAAGTTGTGGAAAGCCATGATTACATATGTCCTGAAGAGACATGCCACACTAAAGAAGAAGAACATAAATAACCGAAAAAAATATCGAATTTCTTCAAAGAAATGAAAATACCTTCGTCACATACAAACACAAACACACACACACACATATATGTAGAGGAGATACGGATTTGTTTGTTTTTTTTTTTAACGAAATAGAATTGGGAATTTTTCGAGGGGAAAAGTCCAAGATTATCAGCTTCAGTTATTTTCCTATTACTGGGACATTTCCATCTCTGTTCGTTTCTTTCTCAGTTTTTATAGCCTACTGATAGCTTAATGTCTCTAGCGAGACTGCTTGATGTGCCTTCTGCTATGAGTTAAACCCCTCACGGCTTCTCTCCCTGTTAATCTAAATTGAAATGTTTACATTAGAACAGTGAACTTAGAATTGGAACAAGTGAAGCATTTTGAAGAACTTGTACCCTCGAATTGGCGTACTGACCCCCACCCGCGTGCGTAGATATGAATCGAGTGTAGGCGGAATGGGAGACGAGGTGTAGCTTGCGTAAGTGGCTTCCAATGAAGCAAGAAGAAATTACACCAGCAAAAAAGAAAATATATATATATATATATATATACATAAAATAATCAACACTTCAATTCTTTTTCAGTTACGCAAAACAAATCCTTAAGAAGTATTTCACAAAAGCCTTTTTTTTTTCGCTTTCTATCAAGATTTCTAATTAAAATCGCCTCAGAGTAAAATAAAGAATGCGCGAAAAATCTTCTTTAGGCAATGGCTCATTAATTGCAAATAAATCCAAACATTATTTAACTAGAGATTTAAAAAAATCAACACTTGTTTTTTGTTTCGATAAAGTGAAGTATTTTACTCTTTTTTGTGCTTATTTGCATAAAATCCAATCTGAAATATTCTTGGTTAAAGATCCGATTAATTTTAGCCCGAAACAGGAAAATCACCCCAATTATTCCGGATCTCGTGCACATAAACACGCATCCAAATACATACATTTGTTGGTTATATTTCGTTTAGCGTCGTATCAACCTATCTGAGTCATTTAATACCGAAATTTAAATATTTTGTACTCAATTTTATTTTATTTTAATTTTGGAGATAACAATAATGGTCTTCGTGATGTGCGTTGTGGCGCAGTGGATATCAGCTCGGAACGAGAAATCGGGGAGCCGAGTTCAAATTCCAGTCGAATCCATTGCGTTCACTTACGCGCAAATACCCTTGGGAAAGGTATTAATCCATCTCTTCCTATCAGTTATGGGCTAAATAACAGGACAGATTGTGGGTTCTATAGCCTTGGTCGGCAACGAGTCTACCGCAGAAAGCAATGGCAACCTACTGCGGGATAATCTTCTGCCCAGTCACTCATGTCTCTTTCGAGACATGATCGCCCAAGCGTGTTTCACGTATGGCACTTAACTGACTGACTGATTAAACCATAACTGGAAGTGGAGAGGAGAAAAAGGTGAATCCATACCTTTCGAAAAAGTTTTTGTACAAAAGGGAATATAACAAACCGAGCAAGAATTGAAACCCGTCTTTCCGATTAACAATTGTGAGCATTCATTACTACACATACATGTTTATAATAGCTTACAAGTATATATATATATGTATGTATATAAAAAAGACATACTATCATGTGGAGAATGTTGTGTAACACACACACACACACACACACACACACATATATATATATATATATAAAAGGCAATTTGTGAGTGTGTGTGACTGTAAGCTATGCCCGCCTATATTTTTTTAACTACGCCATTCAAACTTTCTAGAGACACATATCTACAGGGAAGCCAGGTGGACATATACTTTTTGGGTTTAAGTTCAGCAATTTTCCCTTTTGCATTTTTTGGCCAATGGAGCCGATTGTTTACATTTGCTCCGTAAAACATCTAAGATCTAAGATGGTTGCTGAACTACGTCACAGAAATCAAATCACACGTGTCAAACGCGACTAAAATATTTTTTTATTAAAAAAAGAAAAAAAAACCTTTATATTTAATTTTTTATTCCGCCGTTTCCAAAAATTCATTTAGTCAACAAAAAATGTGAATATTTTCCCCCGTAATTTTGAAACAAAAAAAATATGTTTTTAAAAAAAAGTGTTTTTTTCAAACAAAAACAAAATATGTAAAATGAAAAGTGGCATCTTCTTCTACTACTAAAATCTTCTGAGTTAGCCAAAAGAACAGTGAAAATCGCTCAGATATGCAGAACATTTGGAAAGATTTTACTTTACGATAGATGCATACATTCATTTTCGATAACTAAGTTTAAAATGAAAATCTTTAAAAATATAAATCGTTTTGTTGAAGCTTTAATTTTAGTTTAATTGAAAGCTAAATGATTAAACTTACTATTTCCAGTAAGCAAAATACTTGGGTATAGGCTAGCCTCCCAGAGAGTAAAATACTACGCCTCCTTGGCCTTACACTCTCGGCGGACCTCAAATGGAATGACTATATTGAATACCATTGCCAAATCTGCTGCTATGAAAGTCGGCTCCCTGTGCAGGGCCCGGAAATTTTTCCCACCTGAATCCATTCTGCACATATACAAATCTACCATCCGCCCGTGTATTGAATATTGCTGCCATATCTGGTCGGGCGCCCCTGCTGCTCTCCTTGGGCTTCTTGACAAAATACAAAGGAGGATCTGTAACGTGGTTGATACTGACTTGGCAGACCGGCTGCAGCCGCTCTCACACCGGCGTGATATAGCTTCCCTGTGGCCTCTTCTACAAGTACTTTCATGGCTTCTGTTCCGATGAGCTTAGATCACTGGTGCCGCCTAAGCACGAATTTACACGAGATACTAGATTAGCAACTAGGTCCCACCCTTTTACAGTTAAACAAATAAGATGTAACCGTAAATTCTACTCCAACAGCTTCTTTTCTCGCGCTTCCCGCCTGTGGAACTCCCTTCCACAAGTCTGCTTTCCCGACAGTTACAATCTCCAGGTGTTTAAATGTAGGGTCAATAGACACCTCCTATCACACTAACTCCCAACTATTCTCACAACACTCTCATCTACCCAACCCTCATTCTCGGTATCCTCACCCGCCTATCACCCACCCTCTGTTATTTCCTATATTTAATCAGCCTTTCTCCACTCTACGTAGCCCCCTGCACAGTAGTGGCAGTGACATGCCTTGCTCGGGGTAAAACGCTTATAAAAAAAAAAAAATTATATTCATTGGAATCTAAAATTTTTAAAATTTTTCGTTTTATGACCGATCGACACATTTGTAAACAGAAGTTTATTCTTAGTTCTAAAAATTTTGCAAAAATATAATACACATATGTGATACGCTATTTTTTAAAAAAAAATTATCAAATTTAAAGTTAAATTAATCTTATTTGAAACAAATATTACTTGTTTATAGCATGAAATTCAGAATAAAAATTTGTTAATCACCAAGGTCTAAATCGTTAACTTTTCAAGTATCCGATGACAGCTCCTGTGATAAATCAATTTACACATATGGAAGTATAGCAACCAGAATTGGCATAACGTAAGTGAACGTTTCGTAAGTGGAACAACCTCTGAAACACGTGACCTATGAATGATCAGTCTCTTATAAGTTTCACTAGTTAAAAACAAATTTGCAATTTAACATAAAAAGAATTAAAAATTATTTTAAAAATCTTAAATCTAAGTGATTTATATTAAGCCTTTCGATTTTCTATTTGTAAATATAGGCTTTACTTAAAAAATTAATAACCGAAGACACTGAGTGACTGTAAGAAATTTAGATGTTTGAAACTTCAGAAATCATCATAAAAAATTTCTAAAAATTTCATGAAATTAAATAGGGGGAGGGGTTAACATATATATTTTTACGAAGATTTTCTAAAAGTAATAATTGGTTAAATAATTTCATTTCTTTGTGAATAAGGCCTGAAAGTTTCATTAAAATCACATAATTATTTGATTTTTGTAAGAATTTCGAATTTAATGTGTCTTTCAACCTCAAGAAGATGACTCGCGAACGTGTTAGAAAGGATTATAACGAGTAACTTTGATCTTTCCTCTTAATAATAACATAAACATTTTGATAATAAAACTATTTTTATTTCTGATCCCTCTAAATGTCACGCTATGCGGCCTTGAATGAGTGGAGGTACCTACTTTAGGACCAAAAAAAAAAAAAAACACTTATCAGAACACAAGAAAATTAAATAAAAAAGCTTAATCGCAGTAACTTGTCAGTCATATATATATATATATATATATATATATATCCAGTTGAAGGCAACCAACAGTTTTAGACTTACGAGTTCTCTAGCATTTACTTTTTTAAAAAAAGTGCTCAACACAACATATATCGTAGAACATAATATAATTATAATTAGATGTTTCGAGGTTTTATCTCATCATCACGCAATGTCAACACATTGTTATAAAATTATTTTAAAACACACACACACACACATACACACACACACACACACACACACACACACACACACACACATATATATACGCTCTCACAACCAGATTGAGCACTCTGGAAGTGTGGGAGACTTTGTAAGCAGTAGCTACTCCGGCATATACGCATCGCTCATTCAATAATGAATTTGAGCACTCTAGCTATTGGGCGTGTTTACACGCGCTAAAAAAAAAGCCTGTCTTCTACTACCGGACGCTCGTGGCCTAGGGGTAGAATCCCCGACTGACACCGATTCGGTCGGGTTTCAATCCTGGGTTAGGAAGCGATCAGAGTTTAAGCCGTACTGATGCGCTGTGATACAGCGAAACAGATCTGTCTGCGGATGACTATCGTATATATATCTATATATATATAAATGTAAACATTTCGCTATACTCGTTTCGAAAAACCCTCCGGGTACATACACAGAAGGAAAAACTGGTAATAAAAAAGGACGAGCTAAGCACTTGAACATCAGTCAAAGTACGTAGCCCAAAGAAAAAACCCCGAGACGAGTAACCTAAAACAAAAAGCGCTCAATACACAAGTAGAGCAAACTAAGTAAATAACTAACCTAGAGAGCCAACAAACCTACCAAGGTTTCACCCTTTTACTGTCGAATTTTGTACATATATATATATATATATATATATATATATATATATATATATATATATATATATGCAGGTTTCATTAAAAATGACAGACGAAGTGTGATGGTCAAGTTTTTATGTAATTTTTCATGTGATCTTATGATTTTGTTTTTCTTTTGAGGACATAAATTATATAAAAATTGTCCCAAAGTTTTGTTTATCCGAGCGCTTTCGGCTATACTTTCAGCCATTTTCTAGGATGATAGTTATAACAAAAAGGAAAAACCCAACACTGACTAACATCAATTACGAACATGCTAGCAACATGTTTCCCCTGTTCGGTACATAATACATACCACTACTCTACATCATATATAACACCACATACATTCAATTACAGGTAAAATAGCATTCATCTTCGAAAATAACTAGAAGTATAGCCGGAAGCGCTCGGATAAGGAAAACATTTGGACAATTTTTATAATATTTATATCCCGAAAAGAAAAAAAAAAGAAAATCACATGAAAACCGGACATAAACATCTTAACCATCACACCTTGTCTGTCATTTTCAATGAAAGCTAACTGCGATTTAGGCGTTACTCTCAGTAATGAATTTATTTCTTCCGGTGACTGGCGTGAGTATACGCCGCTTGAATGAGAATCGGTGAGCTGAGTTCGAATTCCAGTTGAATTCATTGCATTAACTTACGCGCAAATACCCTTGGGAAAGGTATTAATCCGTTTCTTTCTTCCAGTTATGGGTTAAGTAACAGGACAGATTAGGTTCTATAGCCTTGGCTGGCAACCAGTCTACCGCAAAAGCAATGTCAACCTACTGCAGGATAATCTTCTGCCCAGTCAGTCATGTATCTTTCGAGACATGATTGCTCAAAGCGTGTATCCCGAATGCGCTTATGGCTTAGGGAGTAGCGACTCCGAGTGACACCAAAAGCAAGTAGATGACTGGCCACACTGATGAGCTGCGATACTGCGAAACGTGTTTGTATGTGGATGACAAATATATATATATATATATATATATATATTTTTTCTAAACATACTGTTAAATATAAGATACAATAAATGCCTATTATGTTTAATCATGGGCCGTTCTAAACGTAGTATTTTGGCTTTAATTTCTCCAATTCTCCAACATTTGGATAAATTTCTTGGTATTAGGATCATTTAATGCTGCGGCATCATGGAATTTAAATTTAGTGTATCGAGCCAGCAAATAATTTTCTAAACATATACTGTTAAATAAAAGAGACAATGAATGTCTATCATGTTTAATCATGAAATTTATCCAAATTTTGGAGAATTTTTGTTTTTATTATCAACTGAAATTAAAGGCCAAAATACGACCTTTAGAACGGTTCATGATTAAACATAATAGACATTCATTGTCTCTTATATTTAACAGTATATGTTTAGAAAATTATTTGCTGCCTCGATACACACACACACACACACACAACACACACACACACACACACATATATATATATATAAATGAAATCTGTTATGAAATAGATTAACTACAGGATATTTTAAATTTATTTGTTTAAAATAATATTTAAAAATAATATTTAAACAAAGAACCTAAAAATATATTCGACTTATATATATATATGCACATATATCCATGTAAAGAGGGCCCAAGGTTTTACGATTTTGATTTCTCTGGCATTTACTTTTTTATAAAAAATGCTCAATTCAATAAATAGTAGAGTATAATATAATCATATAATTATGAATTAAAAATACATTGTCACAAGGAAATTTCTATGTTTCGAGATTCCTATTTCGTCATCAGGCCTTGATAGATGCTTCTTGTTTTTAAATAATTTTCACAACCAGCATCTAACATTGCCTGATGACAAGATAGAAATCTCGAAACAGAAATTTCCGTGTCGCAATATATTTTTAATTCATAATTATATATATATATATATAGAGAGAGAGAGGGAGAGAGAGAGAGTCAATTGCAAATAAAACAATTGCAGAAACTGTCTGATACGACTAATACATTGCCCAAGTAGTATTATTTCCGAATATAAATAAGTTTAAATCAATAAAATATTCATCGAATTATATAAATATCATCTTTCTTTAAAAAAATTGTGAAGACGAATTTCAATCAGAAGTTAATTTTTTTTATCCCCCAAAAAATAAGTTTTCCGGAACTGGAGGAAAAATTACGTTTTTTTTTTTCACTTTCATTGACATTTTCAGCCATCTGAATCTTCATGTCAGTATTCTTTTGTTTCCAGAACGTTCGAAATTTATTTGAAATAAAATTGCCTTAAGAATTGAATTATTGCTTAAAATTTCTTATTTAACACTGTTATCGCCATTCATTTAACCTGGGATTTACATTTCATGCAAATATTGAAATGTGCGCACTCACCTTTTGTTCTCCGACTGCACTAGATTTTTTTTTGTTTGAGTGATGGAATGGAAGAGTATAGCCTCATGTGAGAAAACAAAAGTCGTTGGTTTTGACCAAATGTAAACCAGGGCATCATTTTGTGCTGAAAGCAAAATGTCTGATTATATCTGCGAAAATTTTAGCGATGTTATATATCAAAAATGTTTTACAAAACAAAGAAATTACTATAAAACTTGACAATAAAACTTTTGGCAATAAAATTATTCCAGTACAATATCTAAAAGGTGCAACAAGCGGAATGGTATATTAGCATAAAAAAAAACATGGCGTTATTATTAATTTCCGCTACAGAAAATTCATTTGTGATGTTTACCAATTTTCGTTTCGCTATGTCATTGATTGCTTTCCAGTTTTTTGGTAGGAATGAAAGTGTTATACTCTTTATTCTTTTCTTTCTTTCTTTTTTTTATAATCATTTCGCATCAAGCAAGGCAAGACTTCCACTGGTGCGCAGGGGGTTACAGAAAAAAAAGAACAGGGTACAGGGAATATCGAAAAAAAGTTGGAAGGTGGATGAGATTTAGAGAGGTGGATGGGATTTAGGGGGTTAGACGATGGCAATTGACGTTGCATTTAAATTCTTGGAGATTGTAGCTATCAGGGAAGCAAGTATACGGAAGGGAGTTCCACAGGCGGAAAGTGAGAGAAAAGAAACTGTTAGTAGCGGTTATATTTTATCATTTTGACGGTAAAAACGGTGGGATTTTAATAAGAGAAGAAGCACCATCCTGAAGATACCAACCCTGCTCATTTACCATTACAATAAGAGAGGTGGCCATATGCACATTCAGGTGTATGCCCACCCCACGTTAATAATTCTGTGTCATATCTTGCCACAGTGAACTGGTAACTACCTTGTATGTCAGTGATAAAAACTTATAAAAATAGCTGCTTTCTTCCACAGTATTGATTACTTTTGGGTTAGCTAGTTTCTACTAAAATTTTTAGTCGGCATTTGCCGCTGTTACTGTGACTCTCTGCTTTCGGGTAGTGAGCGCTCTCTGCTTCCGAGCAGAGAGCACTGACCCAGTCGTGCTTCCGCCGAAGGATAGAATTACGACTCGGTAATAATAAACAGACATTTTTTTGGCCCGGCTATATGGCCGGGAAGACCCACTATAAAATGACCATGTGTCACATCTAACCTTACGTGGGAAGGTTGGTACATACTGTTTCTACTGAAATATTTTTTTTTGTCATATCACTTCAGTATGTGGGTGATTATGCAATTCCCCACATTCTTTAATCAAAACTTATTTATAAATGGAACTTTGTCTGTGTGTGTATGTGTGTCCGTTACCTATAGACTCCGAAACAGCTGAATCGATTTTCTTGAAAGTTTACATAGTTGAAACAATAAAATTCTTCAAAATATTTAGATTTCGGCATTGAGTAACCCATAGAGGTGCTACTCAAAAGGGGCAGCGTTGAAAATAATGGTTTGCACTTCAGAACTAGACAGATATGAGTAAACCGAGATAAACGGATGAAATCTTGAAATGGTTTGTTTGATTGTTAGAATATCATCTTCAACGATTTGCTATAAAGGGCGGAACGTGCGACATTGAGATCTAAAGGCAGGGTCAGCATGGCCAAGGACGCATTCCAAAAGCTAAGTATGGAAAGACAGAAGGATTACGTTAGAAAGAAGAATAAAATATTCGGTTATGTGATATTTGTTCTTTAATATAGCAGTGAATGCTGGACACTCTCATCAAAGATGAAGCAATGACTTGAAGCAGGCGAAATCTGGTTCTACAGAAGGATGCTGAGGATACCATGGACCGTAGTTTGTTCCCGCGAAATGCAACAACGATATTTTGGAGAAAAGAAAATTTATATTTAACATCAAGTAGAGACAGCTGAAGTTTATTTAATTAGGAAAAAGGGCTTGGAGAATCTGATACTCACAAGATAGATAGAGGGGAAAGCAACGCATAACATACTTCATGTGCTTGAGCAAATGGATGGCAGAGCAGCGTTTGGGAGGATAACAAGAGAATTGAGTTTGTTTAACGGTATATTTAATTGGAGTAGATAGATTAAACTATCGCCCGGTTCACACTCCACCTACGTCTATTGAATAGGTGTAGAGGCTCATCCCTTGTTTCCTGTTTAGGATGTGGTTTCCGGCTTTCTCTTTTCCAAACTTTTACTCTTTTCCATTCTTTTACTTTTTTTTTTTCAGTTGGAGTAGATAGACTAAACTATCGCCCGGTTCACACTCCACCCACGTCTATTGAACGGGGTAAGAGGCTCATTCCTTGTTTCCTGTTTAGGACGTGGTTTTCGGCTTTCTCTTTTCTAATCTTTTCACTCTTACGTAGCCCCCTGCACATCAGTGGCGTTAACGCCTTGCTCGGGGTGATATGATTAAAAAAAAAATCAAACTCTGTGGGTTATTTAAGGGTGGGGTTTTACGGTTTTGTTTTTGTTATTGTAAGAAAGCTAATTCAGTCAGACCTTTAATGAAAATTCTTTTTTAATTTTAGAAAACTGAAAACGTCTTCCAGTTTTGTATTCATAAAAAAATTTGCTGAGAATATATATATTTTTTATAGAAAGTTATGGTAATAATTTTTTTTTTTTTTTGTTGGTTATATTTTTCCTTCCAAAGGTATATATATATATATTTTTATAAAAGTTTATTTTTCTGTGTATATTATTATAAAATTTTATTTTTTTTATACTTTCATGTTTTTACCAGTTTGGGGGCTAGCTATTTTCTCATAGCTGGGACCCTAACAGGTGATACCACTCTGGGTCAGAGTGAACCTGAGAACAACAGCAATTAAGAGGTGTTTCCATGCTCCTCACAACCTCCCAATCAGAGGCCTTGCTACCACTCCGGGTCAGGGTGCATCTGGGAACAACAGCAATTAAGAGATGGTTCCATGCTCCTCACAACCTCCCAATCAGAGGCCTTGCTACCACTCCGGGTCAGGGTGGATCTGGGAACAACAGCAATTAAGAGGTGCTTCCATGCTCCTCACAACCTCCCAATCAGAGGCCTTGCTGTCGGATGCATTTTACTGTCATGCCCAGGAACCTATAACAAGAAAAAGAGTGTCAAGTGCTACAAGGGATAGAGTGTGTGGAGGGCCATGATCACGGCACATAGAAGAATTAGAAACGCTGGATATAAATGTCAAGTTCTCTTGACAAGAGGAATAGTCTTTGTACGTGTCGCTATAGAAGTTTGCAGGAATTCTACCTTAACCGACCGGTGACTTTATATTGTCAGATGTTCTTATCCATGCAGAGGTGGTTTTATTTTATTTCATTTGTTTTTTTGTTTTGTTTTTTTTATTCTCATTTTCGAGATGTGAGCCGTTAAATGCTTCGTTAATCCTATCATAACACTTCCGAAAATCGCATCTGTTTCTTCCTTTATATTTATCTTTTGCATTATTTAAGATAAAAATGTCAGTGCTACAAAAAAAAGAAAAAATATATGGAGAGGAAGAGAAAATTCGTGACGTTGATTTTTGTTCAGGTGATTTAATATCGTCTCCTTTCCATTGGCTGCGATTCCAACGTCACAGCTAACGGCGGAAATTCACTGTGCACGCAATCCAAGATGATGGTTTTTCTTAACCGTTCAGCGAGGAATCGAAGTGGTCGATTTTGAAATATCGATGTCAATTTACGGTTGACTGACGTGGAAACCTACTCTCTCTCCCACCCTCTTCGCTGTGAAGCATTCGACGACGTGGGCGTACTTAGTTCCCGAGAAATGCATCGTAAGTAGAAGGATTCGCGGCCTTCCGAAAGTTCATTTTCTTATTGAGGAAGAACCTTCGTGGCTCGCGGATGATGTTGGCCTAAACATAAGAGATGCGTGGTTCCTCTTACGGGAAGGTCAAGGTGCTTTGTATGGCGATATTTCTTGAGTACTTTTATCTACATAAGGTCATAGGAATTAACATGCCAGAAAGTCACGGGAAATTTCCTTCAATCATGGTAGGTATGAAACACAACAAAATTCATGAATGCGTAGAAGTTAAAAAGAAGTCTGCAGTATTAAGGTCGTGATCAATACTCAGATAGCGTTGTATATCAATGTTTAGGGATACCTCGGCATGGTGTAATGTTTAGCAAGCATGTCCCGTTTGATTCATTACAAGTGAGTTCGATCCTCACTGAGTGCCCACATTTTTTTGCCCTTAGAAAATCGCCATTTTAACTGTAGTTGAAGGCATACAATTATGATCAAAATATCTTTAAATGAATTTTTTTTAATCATATCAAACCCGAGCAAGGCGGTAACGCCACTGATGTGCAGGGGGCTACGTAAGAGTGAAAAGATTGGAAAAGAGAAAGAAAACAGGAAACCACATCCTAAACAGGAAACAAGGGGTGAGCCTCTTCACCCGTTCAATAGACGTGGGTGGAGTGTGAACCGGGCGATATAATATTGTGTTCAAAACCTACTAAACAAAATCGAAACAAAGTTAACTACTAAAAAATAAAATTTTACAGTTACGTTTTTACATTCTTCAAAAATATCTTAAATTTTTGGTTAGTTATTTTTTTTAAAGCGTTAATTTTGTAACTACTGTGTATAATACGCACCCCTAACATTGGGTTATAAAATTCTAGGAGAAAAAACAGCTCTATAATATACACCGGTATGGATGTGCGTTGTGGTACAGTGGATATCGATACGGAACGACAAATTGCCGAGCCGGGTTCGAATTCCAGTTGAATTGCTAGCATTCACTTAACAACAAATACCTTTGGGAAAGGTATTAATCCATCTCTTGCTATGGGTTAAATAATAGAACATACTGGGTTCTATAGCTTTGGTTGGCAGCCAGTCTACCGCAGAAAGCAATGGTCAACTACTCTGGGATAATCTTCCAGTCAGTTATGTCTCTTTTGGGACATGATCTCCCAATCGTGTATCACGTATGGCACTTAACTGACTGACTGACGTTTGAGAATTTATACAAAATATAATTAACTTAAATAAAATACTCGCTTCTTTTTTTTTTTTTAATTGTATTCTGTTCGTATCGATTAAAATGGGATTGTATTACATTATGAAACACAGTTTAAAGCAAACATAAAAATGAACTGTTGGTGTGATACGGATTCGCAGATCGACAAATGATTAGGTAATAATAGAATATGCGAGCAGATTTCAAATTCAGGTATAGTCTGTTGAATTCACTTTCTCCGCAAATTCTACTCCATCAGCTTCTTTTCTCGCACATCCCGTCTCTGGAATTCTCTTCCGTTTGCTTGCTTTCCCGACAGCTACAATCTTCAAGAATTTAAATGTAAAGTCAATAGTCAATAGTCATTTCCAATCTCACTAACTTGCATCCTTTCTCTCATGCTCCATCCTTCGTCTACTCTACTCTCATCAGTATTCTCATCCTTCTTCTACACTCTTCCTGACACTCCCTGTAACCTGTCACTCTTTCTCATAACTTACCTCCTATTAAACCCCTGCGGTAGTAAAATGCCTTGCTTGGGCCACACGATTATAAAAAAAAAATGCTCTTAGGAAAACATAAATTCATTTCTCCAGCTACGAGTTAAATAGTAGAAGAGACTTATTTTGATTGTTTTATTCTTATAATACTGGTTATGAATACCCCATTTTTTTTTTACTATGTTTGTGTTGAAATACGTGCTAATTTGGCTTGAAATAAATAGTAAAATAGTAGTATTTCTTAAAGAAAATAGTTTTTGTTGGAAATCAAAACATAGCTATTCTAGTTTATTTAAAGAATTTTTAATGTTTACTTCTTCTTCTTCTTCTTCTTCTTCTATGTTCCCTGTCCCTTCAGGACGTAGGCGATCATGGCTCTCCACGTCTCCCTATCCCTTGTGACTCTTAGTATCTTTGCTCCTGTTGCTCCTGGCAACCCCCGTTCCGTCATCCACCTGATCAGACCCTGCAAATATGTTATCCGCTGCCTTCCTCTGTCTCTCCTTCCTTCTATCTGTCCAGTCAGTATCAGGTTCTCCAGGCTCTCCTTCCTCATTGCATGTCCCAGGAACTTCAGTTGTCTCTTCCTGATGGTCAGCATCAATTTTCTTTTTGTTACCATTCTTTCTAACACCTCGTCGTTGCTTGTATGCTCAGTCCACGATATCCGTAGCATCCTTCTGTAGAACCACATTTCGGCCGCTTCCAGTTTTGTCCTCATTTTCGATGATATTGTCCAGCATTCACAGCCGTATTGAAGAACTGACATCACGTAGCAGTCTAGAACTCTTTTCTTCGTTTCTATTGATTGAGTAAAATATTTTCAAGACGGGTGCGGGCAGGTTAGAGGGTGGCTCTGTCTGATGGGGTGGGGTTCTATAATTTCATTAGCCTCAGGTCAACAAAAAATTATAATCTGGCGTTGGATAAGCGGTGACATCAAGTCTTTACAACCCACCAGCCCACTCACCAGTATTCCTGCTATTGCTGTGGTAAGAATCATTTTATTCTGCAGCTTGCTGTACTGATGCTAAGAAAATTTGATAAATAATTAATATCTTCAAAAATAAAAAATAAAAAAAGAGAATTAAAAGGACAGGAATTAATGGAAAACCATTTTACCATAAACTTTTATTAAAATGTATTAGTATTAGTTTAGAAATAAGAAAAATAGTCTGAGAAAAGTTCGGTCTTCAAAATTTAATTATAGATTTAAAGTTATGGTTTTAAATTATGCATCATTACTTCTAAATGCATACAGTAATAGAATAGTTAGAGATCATTCCTATAGGATTATATGTAAGCTTTACAAAAATCTGAATATAAGCAGAGTTCTCCTGAATGTATGTATTCAGAACAGACCCATTATTTAACTAGTACAGCGAAGCAATTATGAGAGAAATAAAAACCTTGCCAGGATTCGTCATTGGTGGCCACAGTCTCAAGAATATAAGATAGGCGGATGATAAGGTGATGATAGAAAACACGAAAAATGAAAATGCAGGACCTTCTACAGAAGGTAGCAAAAGAAAGCGAGAAGAAAGGACTGAGCATAAACTTAAAGAAAACATACTGTATGGTCATCAGCAAAAAGAAGAGCCCACTTTGCCAACTACAAGTCAGAGAAATTAATATAAAAGAAATTTAAATACCTGGGAAAGTGCTTTGACAGCGGATGAAAAGTGCGACATGGAGATCCAAAGAAGCATTGGCATGGCCAAGGACGCATTTCAGAAGCTGACCAGCTTACTGAGAGACATTATTGGAAACAAAGAACAGAGAGCTGGATTGCTATGTGATATCTCTTCTTCTGTATGGACGTCAATGTTAGACGATCTCATTAAGGATGACGAAGAGGCTACAAGCAGCAGTAATGTGTTCCTACAGAAGGATGATGAGGATACCATGGACGGAGCACGTGAGCAACGATGAGGTGTGCGAACGAGAAGAAAACTCATACTTAACATCAGGGAGAGACAGTTGAGGTTCCTAGGAGTCGTAATGAAGTAAGAGAGCCTGGTGAATCTAATACTCACAGAACGGAAAGAAAAAAAAACGAGACATGGGAAAGCAGTATGAGGCCTACTTGATACGTTTGAGCAAATGGATGGCGGAGCGGGGTTCGGAAGAGATACCAAAAGAAAATATATTGGGATCGACAAGAGACAGAGCCAAGTGGAGGTCGATGTTCGCCTACGTCCTGAATGGAAACGGTACATGAAGAAACAAGAAGTCAATAAACCGAGCAACTGTTTCTGTGCTGTCAGCGAGGTCACAGCGGATTGCCAGAAGCATGATGAGGTTCTTCCTCTTTCTTGCTTGAACTGGATTTAATCCTACTGCGTTTTCGTAGTTTACGAGTGTCTTGCTCCTCCTCTGAAGTATCGTTAGGTAGGTGTACTCTTTAAGAATCCGTTACTCGCCACTCGAGGAATAAGAGATCAAGGGTTTCTCATAATCATCAGAATAGACCGTCTTTGTCTCTTCAAAATCTATTGAAGTGTCCTACGGAAAGCCCACGCTTACGTCTGTGGATCCAGATTCGTCCCCTGCTGAAGCCAAGAATCTCAGTTAGACTGCCGTCCCATCCATCCGGGTAATAGACATGCGCATATTAGTGGTTGACATCTAGTCGCTCCACTTGATTCGTTTTTAGTCAGTCGCGTGTGTCTTTTTAATATCATTCTCGGTTTCGATAGCCAAGACTTTAAAGACGCTCCGATTGAACATCTTGGAAACGGAAGTAACACTTTACGTTTACGTTAGTAGCTGTGCATAGCAGCGTTCTAATAGCATGTACGGCCTCTGAGAGAAGTTGTTCGCAATTCTCTACAGCTATCCCATACTCAGCAGCCACTAATTATTTTTCCGGGTTATTCCA
>JBBBDQ010001598.1:1687500-1775000 GCA_037127315.1 Ascarosepion bandense
CGTTCCGAGTCTTGTATAATCTATCGCTATTGCGATGGCAAGTGTTTTGACAAGCTCCAATTTCTTTTTCTATCTGATCTCACTATCGCAGCTAAGACCAACCATGCCATGTACATTCACATGAATCAATCCATATTCCCTTCTTATACTATGAGTAAGGAAGAAGTTTTATTAGTACTGCTTCTCTCAAAGAATCACTTATTTGTGTACGACATTTCCGAGGGGTTGTTTTCCCGATCAATACAATCTTAACTTTCAACTCTAGCTGGAGTTGTTTGATGCATTCAGCTGGAATTCGAACTCGGCTTCCCGATGTCTCGTCCCGAGCCGATATCCAATGCACCACAACGCGAAAGGACAATAAAAGAAGAACAGATTTAAGAAAGGCAGAAGATGGCGATCGACGCTACATCTAAGTTATGATTGTTAGTAGGTAACAGGGAATTAAGAAACCAGAAGAGAGTTCCAGAAAGCGAGAAAAGAGTTGTTTGATTTCTCTTTGCATTGTACATTTGGAAAAAGTAATAGTCTACTTTTGATTCTGTCAGATTTGGATAATCAAAAAAAATAATTGTGGTCCCTATGTAAAGTAACATAGATTTGGTGACGGTCTGGTGCCTCGGTCGCACAATAGTGTGCACAATTGTTACATGACAGGTTTCCTGAGGAGACTAAAATCATTTCATCCTGTGTCATGTAACAGAATATCGGTTCTCGTTTTGTACTTTTAAAAGAAGTTCATGTCTTTAAAACTATTGCAATGCACAGTAAACCTGTGATTTAAAGGTTTGGAATAATCTTTAGCGACAGTTATCATTACCAGTGGGATGACACATCATTAAAAGATTTAGAATTAAATAACCTTATCCGAATTGATATGTCGCAAAATCAAGTAGCCAGAAGCCATAATCTTGCAGACACCTACTCAGACATATGTGTTCCGTTAATACATACAAAGCTAACCTGTGCTTTTACTTCAACTATTTTGTGCAGACATTAGTTACTGTTTCTGGGCTACTTCGACGTAGTGTTATGTTTAGCTAGCTTGTCTCGGTAGAACCTATTATAACTGAGTAGTGAGTTCGATCCTCACTGGGTACGTTGTAATTTCGACCTAAGTTGGGGGGGGGGCGCAGCTCGATGTGTGTAACGGTTAGCAAGCTTTCTTGCAAAAACAATTACGACTGAGTAGTGAGCTTGATCCTTGCTGGGTACCCCTTACTTTCGGCATTGTGTCATATCTAAGCCTTGCTTAGAAATTCCCCATTAGTTACTGTTTCTGGGAGATAGCACATAAACTTGCTTGATCAGTGGTTGAAAACGGCCAGTATGCTTTGTCCTTCAGTCACGTTCATTTATGAATTCCTTCTGACGTAGAACCATCGATAGCTTCCAAACAGTTCCGTCTTCCCAATTTTACTTACAAGGATTAGATGAACACATGATAGATATTATCAAGAATTTCTTCCTGTGACATAGTTAGATCCAAATCAAGATTTTTTTCCTTTTAGTTATGGGTTAAATAACAGAGGGTTTTTCTAGCTGATAGCCAATCTAAAGAAGGATTACTTTAACTTCCGAACCACAGAGAGAGTAATGCGGAACCACTAGAACCACATCTACATAGTATATTGTTGTATAGTGGAATGAAGAGATACACAGTGAAATGTAGATAAACTCTTTTATTAACAGAGTGGTACAACCAAAATATATATACAATATTTACAGTCTCCTGCAGCAGGAGGTGTTACTTTCCAAAGTCCGTAATAATGACAACTCTCCGTGCTAAGCGCACGATGTATTTTATACATCCGAGCGAGTAATTGCCACATGGTACGTGCTACAACACGTTTCGTGTGATATTATAGCAATTCACAGTTAATAAGGAAACGGAAATCGTGGCGAATATTAAATGACTACGTACCAAAGAGACATGGCATTTAAAACAAATAAAGTTGATGGGAAACGATGACAATGTGTTTGGCGTTTTCTCTTATACACCCGCATATATGCTGAACTGGATGTGTTTAAGCTTGTAAATGTGTCTAGCCAGGCTTGAAACTTAAGTTTTATTTTACAACGATGTTTGACATATCGAAGGCCGTAGAAACACTCGAGATAGTTTTTTTTATGTAGGGAATAAGTCAAAATTTGAAAAGGTTAAATTGTAGTGATCAAAGAAGCATCATCTTGGGAGTCGGTTACACAAGGCAACGGTTTGTAGGAAGAAGCTGCTCGAGTGAAAACATACATCTCATCAATGCAATCAGTCAGTCATTTAAGTGCCACACGAGATATACGCTTGGGCGGTCATGTCTCGAAAGAGACATGACTGACTTGGCAGAAGATTATACCGCCGTAGATTGCCATTACTCTCTGTGGTAGAATAGCTATAAAACCTAATCTGTCCTGTTATTTAACCCATAACTGGAGAGAAGAAAGGGATTAATACCTTTCCCAAGAGTATTTCAGCGTAAGTGAATGCAAGGAATTCAACTAGAATTCGAACTCGGCTCCTCGATTTCTCCTGTCGAGCCGATATTCATTGCCCTACAACGCACATCCTGCACCGCAAAATACGAAACTGAAAACAGAAAAGCAGAGGTCATGATAAAAAGAAAGCAATGGGCTTTAAATCTAAATTCTGAACGGTCATTTTTTTTTTCATTCTAAAATATCGTGAAGCCACACATTTTTTGGTAATCTATTAATATCTCGTTGCATCGATTCTGCAACGTAGCTGAAAGGCATCCGAAACCTCCAATTTTGCATTTCTCAGTATCTGTGCCGTCTGAACTCTTTTCATAGTTGTCCATTAATTAATCTCGCTGCTCTTGATGCGGGTTCTAAGGGCTGCTGCATATTCTTCCAACTTGGCTCCCTTTCTTCTTTCATGGCGCATGTCCGACCGCCGGCAAATCTGTCCTCTTCTACGCAATTGCTGCTTCAACACAATCACCTTTCGACAAGCTGACTTCGATTGCTTTCATAAGAAAAGCAAATGCCGTTACATGAGCAGGGAAGATGCTTATTTATAACAGCATTTAACCAACGGTGTACAGTTAAAGCTGAAAAATATATGCCGTGCCGTCAACACCGAGAAAATAAATTGCTACTTAAAAATACTTGTAGAAATTCGCCTGCTCCAGCGTGCGTACATGCATACATACAGGCATAGATATATTTATAAATAAATATATTTTAAATGTTAGTGCAAGGATATATATATATATATTTATATATATGAATTGAGAAAGATAAATTGACAGATATTAACATCGTAGGGAAATACTATCAGACAGTTATACATATAAGCACACACACACGTACACGCACATAAATAAATAAATAAATATAAACTTATTTATAAATGGAACTTTGTCTGTGTGTGTGTCTGTGTGTGTGTGTGTGTGTCCGATACCTATAGACTCCGAAACAATTGAACCGATTTTCTTGAAAATTTACACAGTTGTACTATAAGCGTCTGCGAGTGTTCTTAGCTAGGTTTTGTGTCGAGGTATCCCCGATAAATATAAAAAAAATCGGGTGATAGAAGGAGTTGTCCGATTTTAATCAAATTTGATACACTCATAGACAAAGACATAAGAAACGATATTCAGAAGTTTCAAGGTTGCAGTTCTTACAACAGTGCAGAAAATCGATAATATATATATATATATATATATATATATATATATATATATATATATATAAGGCAAGATGTTTGTGTGTGTGTCTGTTTATCCGTCTATATGTCCATTATACAAATCCACAATTTTTATCCGATTCTCACTAAACTTCACACAGATATTCTTTAGACTGAGTCTGAGCCCCGGGACCATGGATTAGTTTTAAAGCTTTCATTACACCCGAGCAACGCCGGTCTATACTGCTAGTATGTATATAAACGTGCGTGTGTGTGCGCTCGTGTGTGCACTAAAAATAATTATTGAAGTAACAAGTGTTAGAATGAAAATCAATTCCTTTAATTCTTTAGAATATATATATATATATATATATATGCACGTCACTAACATACATATCTGTTTCGCTGTATCACAGCTCATCAGTGTGGCTAGACATCCACTTGGTTCTGACCAGGATCGAAACTCCACTGATTTGGTGTCAGTCCGAGTCGCTAACACCTAAGCGATAGGCTCATTGATATATATAGGGTCTGATTAATAAATTGTCGTCTAAATGACGCAGAAAGAAAAATAACACTAACATTTCATTTTAACAGATATATTTACTAAAATTACACGAAAATATCTTATTCAATAAAATCGCCAATGGCTTCAACCACGGCCTCCAAATGACTTCATAATTTCCTGCAACTTTTCTGGACGGTCTCCTTATTTATGTTAGTAATTCCTTGCTTTCAGTTCATCTTTGGTGTTACAAGGAGTTTTGTGGTCGCTCGCTCAACTGCCCACCAGACATAATAATCAAGGGGGTTGCAGTTTTGGAGCTGCAGTTAGGTGGCCTGTTGTAAATGGTGATATAGTCACAGAAATTTTATGACAGCCATGACCAGTTTCTCCACCTTCTGTGGCATGTTGCCTACATAGTGACTTCCAAAAGACACACTCTAGAACCAGAGCAGTACAAGTAAACTCAGGGCACTTCAAATAGGCTGCTGTGTTGGGTCTGAATATCTCACTAACATATTCGGGAGTTCTTTTTTATCGGAACAGAGTGAGATTTTCGACCTGCCATATCTTCGTAATCACAATTAGACTCATCAAACTCTTTCTGAATCCTCTGCACTGTGCTATGATTAACACCCAAATACTGAAATGTTCATATTGGAGATTTCGGCGTGAATGCTAAGCAGCACAGCATCTTCTTCTATGTTCTCTGTGCCTTCAGGTCGTAGGTGATCATGGCTTTCCTCGTTTCCCTATCCCTGGTGGCTCTGAGCACGTCTTCTCCTGTTACACCATGCAATCCTCGTTCCGTCATCCATCTGATTAGGTCTTTCAAATATGTTATCTGCTGCTTCCCTCTGTCTCTTTTCCCCTCTATCTGGCCTGTTAGTATCAGATTCTCCAAGCCCTCCTTCCTCATTACGTGTCCCAGGGAAAATCAGCTGTCTCTTCCTGATGCTCAGTATTAATTTCCCTTTATGTTTCCATCATTTCCAAGATCTCATTATTGCTCACATGCTCGATCCATGATATTCTTAGCATCCTTCTGTAGAACAACATTTCAATAGCTTCAAGTTTTCCCTTCATCTTTGATGATATTGTCCAGCATTCACTGCCATATTGAAGGACGGACAGCACGTAGCAATCCAGTACTCTCTTCCTTGTTTCTAGCAAAATTGCCCTGTTTCTTAATACCTTAATTAAACTTCTGGAATGTTTCCTTCGCCATGCCAATTCGCCTTCGAATCTCTGTGTCGCACTTTCCGTCTTCTGTTATAACGCTTCCCAGGTATTTAAATTTTTGCACCTGTTTGATTCTAGTATCCTCGACCTGTATTTGGCATATTGGGCTGCCCTTTTTACTGATGGCCATGCATTCGGTTTTCGTGCAGTTTATTTCTAGTCCTTTCTTGTTACTTCCTTCAGCTACTTTCTGTAGGAGATACCGTTCTAAAATGTCTGGTGGAGGGAATTGCGTCATTGTGCTCTGTTTTTCTCACAGACGTTGTCCATCTGAGCCTTTCTATCCTGTATAGCTGGCAAAATCAAAAACAAACAACGTACATGTCATGCGCGAAATTAAAAAAAATAAAATGGCAACATAAATGATTTGTTTGAACATCATTTTTGATCGATACTCGTATTTAAGATGTGCGTTGTGGTGCAGTGGATGTCGACTCGGAACGACAAATCGGGGAGCCGAGTTCGAATTCCAGTTGAATTCCTTGCATTCACTTACGCACAAATACCCGTGGGAAAGGTATTAATCCGTCTCTTCCCTCCAGTTATGGATTAAATAATAGGATAGATTGGGTTCTATAGCCTTGGTCGGCAACCAGCATACCGCAGAAAGTAATGGCAACCTACTGCGGGATAATTTTCTGCCCAGAGAGTCATGATCGACCAAAGCGTGTATCACGTATGGCACTTAACTAACTGACTGACTGACTCGTATTTAACTAGATATTCTGTTTATAATCAAACAGTATTATATATATTCTAGCAATATAGCCCGGTGTTGCTCGGGTGTAATAAAAACTCTAAAACAAATCCATGTTCCTGGAGCTCAGACTCTTAGGACGTTGGCACAAAAGACTAAAAAGCAATAGTTGTTTCCTGTTAAAGCGAAAACGTAGACTAAAATAAAAATGAATGGATAAAAGTCAAATTTCGATTTACTGGTATTGATATCACATAAATTTTTTTCGTCGTAAACTGAATTTTGAAGGCTAAATAAGTCCTCTGAGTAAATGGTATCATGGTTGAGACGAAGAACTACAATTATACCTACTTAGAGCCAAACCCGAAGCAAAAACTAAAATAAAAGGTCTGAAAAAATACAGACATACAGGCAGAAAAACAGACACACACACAAACATCTTGCCTTTTATATTATCGATTTTCTGCACTATTGTAAGAACTGCAACCTTGAAACTTCTGAATATCGTTTCTTATGTCTTAGTCTATGAGTGTATCAAATTTGATTCAAATCGGACCAGTCCTTCTATAACCTGATTTTTTCGATTATCGATTTTCGATATTTATCGGGGATATCTCGACACAAAACCTAGCTAAGAACACTCGCAGACGCTTAGAGAACAACTGTGTAAATTTTCAAGAAAATTGGTTCAGCCGTTTCGGAGTCTATAGGTAACGGACACACACACATACATACACACAAACAAAGTTCCATTTATAAATAAGTTTAGATTTTTTGCCATCCTGATTATTTACGATAAATTTTTGTTGCGAAAATGTGTGTCATTCGGCAGGATTCGAACCTATGATGCACATTTTCGCAACAAAAAATTATCGTAAATAATCAATCCGGTAGAAATAAATATATAATACTGTTTGATTATAGACAGAATATCTAGTTAAAAACGAGTATCGATAAAAAATAATGTCCAAACAAATCATTTCATATATATATATATATATATATATATATAGATATATATTTCAACTATGGATATCAAAATAACATGAAAACATCTGATTAAATATAATTACGTTCATATATATATATATGTGTGTGTATATATATATATATAAACTTCCCCATGTGTGTGTGTGTGTGTGTGTGTGTGTGTGTGGAAATTTGTAACAAAGTAGAAAAAGTTTACTTCTCTCGCGTTTTGTCCTTCTGAATTTCATCTGACTAAATTTGTTACGTTGGTCATAAATTTAGTCTCAAATAGTCCCTCCTACCCAATTGCACTCACACGGCTACTGTTAAAAAGACCGGAAAGTGATTGTGAAAATTATAGTGATTATTAGTGAAGATGATGATGAAAGTGTTAATAGTATTAATAATAAGTGAGACATAAGATAAATGTAGATATGCAAATTAAGAAATAAGTATAAATCCTCCTTATTCGCTTGACGTCAATGTCGCGCTTGTGGGAAGCCATTTTGACGGGTGAATGTTATTTTTCTTTTAGCTAATTTCTATATATTTCCCTTAGTGGCATTCTGTTCGATCGTTCTGTAGCCTAACCCGATGAGAAATTATAACAGTGGGTGATGTTTCATGTTTTCCTCAGCCTTGTGGGCGACAAATTATTTTCAGACCTAGACGAGACATTAATCTATCGCTATTGCGAGCTTCATTTTTTAACTCCGCCAGTTCAGATATTTACATCCGCAACCAGCTTCTAGACATCAGACGTTCCTGCTGTATTTCCCGTATCAAGTATGTATTTTTTAACGGTATGAAGTTGCATGATGAACAACTTGTGATTTGATTAAATGATCGGTTAAATCTTTGAGTGAAGTTCATATTTTAACGTTTTTGTTTTAATATTTTTTAAATTGTTCTAATAGTTTTCAGATAAAGTACATTGCCTATTCTGACACCCTACTAAAAATCTGAGAATAAAAAAGAACGTAAAAAAATACGTAAAATATAAAACAACTAGCAGTATAGCCCGGCGTTGCTCGGGTGTGATGAAAGCTTTAAAACTAATCCATGGTCCTGGAGCTCAGACTCTTTGGACGTTGGCACGAAACACTAAAAATCAATAGTTGTTTCCAGTTAAAGCAAAACCGTTGACTGAAAGAAAAATGAATGGATGTAAGTCTAATTTTGATTTCCTGGTATCGATATCAAATAAGATTTTTCGTCGTAAACTGAATTTTGAAGGCTAAATAAGTCGTCTGAGTAAATGGTATCATGGCTGAGACTAAGAACTACAATTATACCTACTTAGAGCCAAATAAAAGGACTGAAAAAAATACAGACATACAGGCAGATACAGAGACACACACACAAACATCTTGCCTTTTATATATATATAAATTATCGATTTTCTGCACTCTTGTAAGAACTGCAACCTTGAAACTTCTGAATATCGTTTCTTATGTCTTTGTCTATGAGTGTATCAAATTTGCTTAAAATCGGACCACTCCTTCTATCACCCGATTTTTTCGATTATCGATTTTCGATATTTATCGGAGTACCTCGACACAAAACCTCGCTAAAAACACTCGCAGACGCTTATAGTACAACTGTGTAAATTTTCAAGAAAATCAGTTCAGCCGTTTCGGAGTCTATAGGTAACGGACACACACACACACACACACAGATACACACACAGAGTCAAATTTGCATTTATAAATAAGTTTAGATATAAAATAATGTATGCATTTATGTTTATATGAATTATTATTACCGTTACTATTCTTTAGCTCGTTTTTCTTTTTTAACCGGAGTTCTTATGGTTGTTCAAATCCTACGATTTCAGATGGCGAGCATTTTCGCAGAATATTGACAGCGCGGAACAACGCAGACGTATCTTATTATTATTATTATTTATGTGTCATGTCCCTTCAGGACGTAGGCGGTATGGACTTCCATATCTTCTTATCATTGTATCGCTTAGCACCCTTTCCCTTCTTACCCCTTCCAAACACTGCTCTACTATTTATTTGCTCAAGTCTATCAAGTATACCATGCTTTGCTTTCCCCTGCCTCCCTTTTCCTGTATAAT
The DNA here is from genome assembly GCA_037127315.1 of Ascarosepion bandense. NCBI lineage: Eukaryota > Metazoa > Mollusca > Cephalopoda > Sepiida > Sepiidae > Ascarosepion > Ascarosepion bandense. The sequence continues at coordinate 1,696,643 of JBBBDQ010001598.1, forward strand.
TCCTGTGAGTCTCAGATTCTCCAAGCTCTATTTCTTCATTACATGTCCCAGAAACTTTAGCTGTCCTTTCTTGATGTTAAAGTAATTTTCTAAACGCAGCTTAGGTGTGGCACAAGGCTGAAATTATATGACACCCAGTGAGGATCAAGCTCACTACTCAATTGTAATGATTTTAGCGAGACAAGCCTGCTAACCATTATACCACCTCGATGTGCCAAAGTGATTTTCTAATCTCTGCATATATGTGGCACAAGGCCAAAAGTATGGAACACCCAGGGAGGATCAAACTCACTACTCAGTTGTAACTGGTTATAGTGAAGAAAGCTTGCTAATCATTGCACTACGCTGAGTTGCTCTTTTTCCTGCTATTAAGTATACGTTTATTTTTCGTTTCCAGCCTCTCCAAAACCATGTCATTTCTAACATATTCGGTCCATCCTATCCTCAACATCTTTCTATGGGAAAAACCTTTCGGCATTAGCTGCCATATTAAAGTGCATACATTACATAACAATCTAGTACTTTCTTTGTTTCCAAAAGATTTTCCTGTCAATAATCTACAGAGATTTTGGAATGTTTCCTTCGCCCTGCTAATACGCCTTGGAATCTCACTGTCACACGTTACGTCCTCTGTTAGATACTTCGCAAGTTTTTAAATTTCTGTACCTGATTGATTTTAGTACACCCGACTTGTAGTTGGCATTTTGGTCTTCTCTTTTTACTGATGACTATTCATTCAGCTTTATGTAGTTTATGTTTAGTCTTTTCTTTTCGTATTTTTTTTTCTATTATTTTTTTTTTTTACTATTTTTTGAAAAAGGTCTTGTAGTTTCCTTTCCGTGTCTGCTACCAGCACTCTGTCATTAGCGTATCTTATATTGTTCAGATTGTGGCCGCGAATTACTGATACTGGCAAGGCTGTAGATGATGCTAAAAAAAAAACACCGGGCACAGAGAAAATTGCCCGGATTTATGAGTTGACAATGTGATGACGTCATCATTGTCATCCATTTCCAGAAACTATGATTTTTGCGGGTTTTTTTCGGCTATTCCAATGAAAATTAGGCACAGAACGTGAACGAAAGCAGGAAATCGGGTTCGGACTTTCTGAGTATAACCAGTCTTTTCTCCCAAAATTAAAAAATAAACAGATTTTTACTGCGTTCATTCGGATGTTTTCTTCTTCTTTCTTTCTTTCTTTCTTTCTTCGTGAATTGCTTAGTTTGATTTCGGACGAAGACTTTTTTCTTACCCGGATGTTCACTATGATTGCACGGATCGGCCCGGACCCGTGCCCGGTGTGCCCGGTAGTCACATACGGCCATGACTGGTAGGACTTTTTGTTATCTCAGAATTGCCTCGCTGTATATATTGAATAATTCTTGTGAAAAGGTACATACTTTTTGTTTTTATATGTCTGCTAAACTCGTTTCCTATCAGTATGCAGGCGGTTTTCGGCCAGCACAGGTTTTTAACTTTTCTTACGTCTTTCCCGAATATGTACAGGTTGCTATCAAGTCTTTGTGGAGCACTTTGACGAATGACTTTGCGTAGTCGATGAAACAGGATACTACGCTTTAGTTCGATTTTCAAAATGTTGGACATTAACCTCCACCAACGCTCTAACTGTAAATGAAAGCATAGTTGTCTAAACATCCCACATTCTGGCAAGTTTCTGCCTGAAGATCTGTGTATATTTTTGAGCTTGTCAATTTCTTTGACTTTGATATTATGGTGACCAAAACAGTTAGGTCAATGAGGAGGCATCCTCATCTTTCTCCTCCTTTCTCCTTTTACATTTTTATTCTTTTACTTTTTTCATCTTTATTCTTCTCTTTTTCTTTTTTAGATTCATTTCTCTACAAGGAATATATAAGTACAGACAATACAAGATACGATATATATATATATATATATATATATATATATATATAAGAAAGATTAAGACAGACACGTTATTTCATGGTGAATAGGCAGTATAGGCGTATTTCAGGCGAAGCATCGTCAGCTTCCGTCTTTATTTAACAAAAGATTTTACGTTCATATAAAACATTTTGTTAAATAAAGACGGAAGCTGACGATGGTTTGCCTGGAATAGGCCTATACTTCCGATTCACCATGAAATAACGTGTCTGTCTTAATCTTTCTTATATTTACTCTATATGTATTTCTATGCATATATGTTTAGAGCTCTCTTAGAGAGTTATTCTACCACTGTATGTAAAGGATATTCCTTTGGATTCTTCTATACCCACACTGGATACTGATATATATATATATATATATATATATATATATATATATTGTAACAAAGTTATGGAACTCGTAGGTTGTTTTAGCTGCTGTTCATGCATTTACTTTTATAAAGAGTGCTCGATACAACGTAGAGCGTTATATTGTAATAATTGTTAGAATGGTTATAAATTCATAGTATCACTCCACAAAATTTTCGCGTTTCGAAGCTGTTTTGCGTGCTTCTCATCGGGTGACAAGGTTGGATTCCAGCACGCAAAACAGCTTCGAAACGCGAAAATTTTTGTGTAGTGATACTATGAATTTATAAACCATTCTAACAACTATTACAATATATATATATATATATATATATATATATAGGTAAGCCGTTGGATTTGCCGTAAGTGGATCGACAAGCAGACAGAACATTTTTGAGGTAAATGATAAAACATTATAAAAATCCACTGTGCTGTAAATTCTGCTAAGTCGAAGCAAAGGATTATAGATGGCTACCGTTAATCTTCGGAATAAAACAAACTAATATTGTTGTAAATTTTCAGCAAATAACGTTTGTCAATTTTCTTCACTTTATCATTCGAGAGTGTGAATAAAATTATGTCCCATTTATTATTATTATTATTATTATTATTATGTCATTTTTCATCATATTTCGATTTCTGCTTTGGTCTCACTACCAACCAAGTCTGCGGAGAGACCTAAGACAGGTAGTGGCGTGTTGTTATGGCTCCATTTCATGTTTTTCTATCTTCCCTATCATCTCCAGTTTTCCTTAGTGTGTGGGCTGTACTTAATAATACAATTTTTTGTATATCTCTTAAGCTGGGGTTTCCAGGGATTCTTTCAATGTGTTGTTTTGTTCCATTTTTTATCATTCCAAGTGCACCTACTATCACTGGCACAACTCTTGTTTTCAATTTCCACATTTTTTCTATTTCAATTTCCAGGTCTTTATATTTTGACAGTTTTTCAAATTCCTTGATTGCTATGTTACAATCCGCTGGACAAGCCATATCAATTAATAGACAAGTTTTCTCCTTCTGGTTTTTAACAATAATGTCTGGCCTGTTTGCTTCAATTTTTCTGTCTGTGTAGATGGTGTAATCCCATAGAATGGTTACATCTTCTATTTCTGTAACCGGTGCTGGGTGATGTTCATACCAGTGTTTGCCTACAGCTTTTCCATAATGTTTGCATATTGCCCAATGTAAATATTGCCCAACTCTATCGTGGCGATTTTTATATTCATTTGGGGCAAGCACAGAACAGCCTGAGATTAGGTGGTCTATTGTTTCTTGGTGTTTATCACAAAACCTGCATTTTGGATCCATATTATTATGCATAATATTTGCCTGAAAGTTTCTCGTGAAAAGACTTTGGTCTTGTGCTGCAAGAATAAAGCCTTCAGTTTCAGACTTTAATCCAGATGCACGTAACCATCGATGAGTATTAACTTTGTCAACATTGGATTTATTGGCACGTACTGGATATTGGCCATGCAGAGGTTTATTATTATTATTATTGTGTCATTTTTCATCATATTTCGATTTCTGCATTGGTCTCACTACCAACCAAGTCTGCGGGGAGCCCTAAGGCAGGTAGTGGCGTGTTGTTATGACTCCATTTCATGTTTTTCTATCCTCCCTATCATCCCCAGCATTACATAGATAACGTTTTCCTTAGTGTGTGGGCTGTACTTAATAATACAATTTTTTGTATATCTCTTAAGCTGGGGTTTCCAGGGATTCTTTCAATGTGTTGTTTTGTTCCATTTTTTATCATTCCAAGTGCACCTACTATCACTGGCACAACTCTTGTTTTCAATTTCCACATTTTTTCTATTTCAATTTCCAGGTCTTTATATTTTGACAGTTTTTCAAATTCCTTGATTGCTATGTTACAATCCGCTGGACAAGCCATATCAATTAATAGACAAGTTTTCTCCTTCTGGTTTTTAACAATAATGTCTGGCCTGTTTGCTTCAATTTTTCTGTCTGTGTAGATGGTGTAATCCCATAGAATGGTTACATCTTCTATTTCTGTAACCGGTGCTGGATGATGTTCATACCAGTGTTTGTTTACAGCTTTTCCATAATGTTTGCACATTGCCCAATGTAAATATTGCCCAACTCTATCGTGGCGATTTTTATATTCGTTTGGGGCAAGCACAGAACAGCCTGAGATTAGGTGGTCTATTGTTTCTTGGTGTTTATCACAAAACCTGCATTTGGGATCCATATTATTATGCATAATATTTGCCTGAAAGTTTCTCGTGAAAAGACTTTGGTCTTGTGCTGCAAGTATAAATCCTTCAGTTTCAGACTTTAATCCAGATGCACGTAACCATCGATAAGTATTAACTTTGTCAACATTGGATTTATTGGCACGTACTGGATATTGGCCATGCAGAGGTTTGTCTTGCCAGCGCTGTTTCATCTTTTCAAGAGCTTTATCTTTGGCTTTCATTTTCATATTTTTTGCCGCAATAGTTGGTTCTTGGCTACTGTTTTGCTTTTCTACAGAATCTACTAACTGTAATTCTTGTTTGTATTTACTGCCTTCTTTTATTATTGAATATTTTTTCTTTCTTTCTTCATGTTGCCTTACTAATTGTATCATCCAATCCTTTGTTGTTTCTATGTATGTTAGTAAGCCAATAGTTGTTGTCTTGTATGACAATTCCAGCTGAATAAGACCCTTTCCACCTTCTTTACGGGGTATTATTATTATTATTATTTACTGTATCATATTTTTGGTGAGTTTTATAGCATTTTAGCCATCGTAGAATATCGGTCCGAAAAATAAACACGAAATAAGATTTAAAATATTAATAAAAAATAATATTAAGGATAATACTGTCCTACTTAGGTATGTTATATACCAGATGTCGACAACCCCGGCCCGCGGGCCACATTCGGCCCTCGAAAAATCTTGTCCGCTACCTTACTCTGGACACGATATAAATATAGGTAAACCAAACCCAAGTGACACTTGATAGACTGAATATATTGCGTCGAAATTTAAAAAATGATTTCCTTTTACCTGGAGTATGTGTTTTATTTTTATTTTTATTTGTAGGGATCGCCAAAATTAGCGTACAGCCTCACTTTTACTTTTTCTGTGAAATTGCTTTCGTGAGCGGACACATTTAAATGAATATAAAATAGTGTTTTCAACCGATTTAAATGGATTTTTCAGTACTTATTTATGAAACATTTATTTTTAAGATGTAATATTTTCAAAAAAAGATTCCCATTAGATATTAAATTGTATTGAATCCTTGCTTTCTTCAAACACATGGAAAATTTATTCACAAATATAACATGGTTCTTATCCATGACACTGGAGCCATAGCTATTTGGCCCTCCTCCATGATTTTACATAGCGTTTTGGCCCTTACTCTCCAAAAGTTTGCCGACCCCTGTTATATTCATTAAAGGTTCTCTTAAAGTATGTAATCTATCTTAAAGAAATTATATACATGCGCAACCTTTCTTAAGCAGTATCTAAGTCAGTCAGTCAGTTAAGTGCCATACGTGATACACGCTTGTGCAATCATGTCTCGAAAGAGACATGGCTGACTGGGCAGAATATTATCCCGCAGTAGGTTGCCATTGCTTTCTGCGGTAGACTGGTTGCCGACCAAGGCTATAGAACCCAATCTGCCCTGTTATTTAACCCATAACTGGAAGGAAGAGAAGGATTAATACCTTTCCCAAGAGTATTTGGGCGTAAGTGAATGCAATGAATTCAGCTGGAATTCGAACACGACTCCCCGATTTCTCGTTCCGAGCCGATATCCACTGGACCACAACTCACATTCTACAGTATCTAAGTAGCACGCATTAAAAGAAAGGCTTCTGGTGCTTTTTGTATAAAAAACAAAGAAAATTATCCAATGCCCATAACTTATTTGTTGTATTTCTGAATGATATTCAAACATTTTACAGACAATGAGTCAGTCAGTTAAGTGCCATACGTGATACACGCTTGGCCGATCATGTCTCAAAAGAGACATGACTGACTGTGCAGAAGATCATGCAGCAGTATGTTGCCATTACATTCTGCGGTAGACTGGTTGCCAGCCAAGGCTATAGAATCCAATCTGTCCAGTTATTTGACCCATAACTGGTGGGAAGAGACGGATTAATACCTTTCCCAAGGGTTTTTGCGTGTAAGTAAATGCAGGGAATTCAACTGGAATTCGAACTCGTCTCTCCGATTTGTTGTTTCAAGTCGATATCAACACAGTGAGAATATTAGTTAAAATAGTAATTTTCTTTGTTTGTGATATTTTTTTCATATGGTATTATTTGTTTAACATACTATGTGGTATAATGGATATCGACTCAGAATGAGAGGACCCGAGTTCGAATTCAAGTTGATTTCGTTATATTCACTTTCGCGCAAATAACCTTTTGGGAATGGTTTGAATCCATCAATTCTTATCCAGCTATGGGTTGAATAGCAAAACAGACTGGGTTCTATAGCTTTGGTTGGCAACATACCATTTTTCACTGGCAGAATGTGGCTTCCTTCTGTCTCTTCTAAAATATTTTCATGGCTTCTGCTCTGATGACTTTAGGTCTCCGGTGCCCCCTCCACAAGATTTTACTCTGGCAACTGGGTCCCACCCTTTCACAGTTTAATTAACCAAGTGCAGGCGACACTTCTACTCTATCAGCTTCTTTTCTCTCACTTCCTGTCTGTGGAACTCCCTTCCATATACTTGCTTTCCTGACGGCTGCAAACTCCAGGAATTTAAATGCAATGTCAATTCCCATCTCTTTCTACATTATCCCCTGTATCTTGTTCTTTGCCTTTCTATCTACCTTCGCAACTGTCTTCACTCCTGTATGTTCACATCCTTCTCTTGGCCTTTCTCTTTCACCTGTAGCTGGTTCGTTTTTCCTTCACTCTCCTCCTGCCTAAAACTTCAGTTCTCTCTGCACATCAGTGCCGGTACCGCCTTGCTTGGTGTGAAATGATTACAAAGATTCTATGCAACATGCCTTGAGTCAGCATGGAAGAGTGAGCTTATAAAATAAACATGAGAATATTTCTTGTCCGTATATAACATTGCGAAATAAACATTTTTTTAATACTACAGAATGAAATACTTCTTTTCGTTATGCTTATTCCGGTTATTTAATGTATATTTAATGTAGATAATTTTCTCAACTTTTAGATCACATGTGTTAGTGATGCGTTGTTATGTTAAATCGGGATTGGAAGGAAGATCCCTTAATAAGTAGCGCCGATAATAATTCCTTCAAGTTTCTACTACCGCGTCTTCTTCTGGTGTATTAGAAGAAAAAAAAAATCTATAACTTATTTTATATATCAGAACCATTTTATGAAAACCTATAACAGATTGAATGTGCCTTGTAGTGCAGGGAATATTGGATCGGAACGAAAAAGTGATCTCTCGGAATGGTTTCGGCAGATTTGAGCAGTCCATAATAAACTACACCCAGCAGATCCCACCAAATGCAGAGGAGAAACTTCGAACCATGGGTATTCGGATTATCCCACGACCTTCTCCACTAAGGTTTATTGTAGTGTATCCACTTTTCATCGCCGGTCAAGATACAATCCGGAAAACGGTTTCCTTTTCTGCAGATGTTCACACGTAACACGACTCCTCGGCTTCAACTTTTGGCTTCGACTTTCACGGCATCCAATGTCAATCATTCTTAATGCTTTCAAACGTTTTGAAAATGTTGTGTGATAAACTTCCAATGATTCTGCAAGTTCAGCTTGAGCTTGACATGAGTCATCATGAAGTAATACTTCCAGTTCTTCGTCTTCAAACTTTACGCTCTTTATCTTCAATTGCAAAATCATTATTTTTAGGCTTCTAAATCTATCATAGGAGGTGCATTGTGGTTCAGTGGATATCAGCTCGGAACGGAGAGCCGAGTTCGAATTCCAGTTGAATCCATTGTATTCACTTACGCGCAAATACCATTGGGAAAGGCATTAATCCGTCTCTTCCTTCCAGTTATGGGTTAAATAGCAGGACAGATCGGGTTCTATAGCCTTGGTCGGCAACCAGTCTACCGCAGAAAGCAATGGCAACCTACTGCGGGATAATCTTCTGCCCAGTCAGTCATGTCTCTTTCGAGACATGATCGCCCAAGCGTGTTTCATGTATGGCACTTAACTGACTGAAACCTATCATCAATTTATTTTTGTTTTTTTTTGACACAAGATGGTCACCGTAAGTCTCAGCAAGAATTATGTGTGCTTTAGCTGCATATTTCTTTTGAATAAAGTAGTGCAGTAAATTTCCAGGCAAATACACTTTCTTTGGCACAAAATTGACATGTTTAATGCTATGAAAACAAAAGTTTTTTACACTTCGGCGAAATGACATACAAACTTGCTTGTCGTACTTCCCTTTAGATATGTTACAATCTGAAACGACACGAAAACAATTCTGGGAATGTCATCTGTTAGAAACAGCGGGAACTTATTTAATATATCAAATATTTACCCTAAAGGCTTAATTCTGTTCGCGCTCTCAAATAAGCACCTCTCCTTTTCGACGGAATTTAAATTACACGTTCATTTCAAATAAGCGCCTTAGGGTGAGTAAACGAATGCATTTGAAAAAAAGAAAGTGGGATGCTTATTTGGATCTGGAAGTTTAAAAACAGGAAGTGAATTTAATCAAAATAAGCTTTCTCTAAAGATTTTTTTAATAATCGCCTCGAGAGATAAATTTTGCTATTTACTTATGTGTATTATTAGCATCCTCGTTCCATATTACATATTTTCCTATAAATTAAATATTTTCTCATACTTCTGTTATTATTTTATATGAATTTAAGAATAAAGGGTTTTAGATTATAATTATTTTCAATTTAATTTTTTCTTTTTAATTTTAATTTTATATTTTCTGAGAAATATTCTACAAATATTTTCACGGCTAATGCTTTGACGGGCTTACCTCTCTGGCGCCCCCTCTACACGAATTTACTCGTGCTAATAGACTGGCAAGTAGATACCACACTTTTACAGTGAAAATGGTAAAATGAAACCGCCTCGTCGACTCCTCAGTTTCTTTTCTCGCATTTCCTAATCCTTTTGAACTCCCTTCCGCACATCTGATAGTTAAAATCTCCAAGATTTTAAATGCAAATTCAGTTGTCATCTTCTAACTCCTTGATTTCCATCTTTCTCCTAACCTTGCCCCAATACCCTCTTTATATAATTCTTTTTTCTTATCGATAAGATCCCATTAATTTCTTTTGTTTGAGTTTTGTTTAACAGCATATCAACCTATGTGGGTGATTTAATGCTAAAACAAGTGGGGTTTTAAGGGGTTTTTGTTTTGTTTTTTTTCATGTTCGGTTATGGTGAGAAGGTTGATTTAGTCAGATTTTAATGAATTTCTTTTATGGAAATGTCTTCAAGTTTTATATTAAAAAATGTTTTACTGAGAATAATATTTTTTCCTTCAAAAAATGTATTATGTTAATAATTTTTTTCTTCAAAATATATTGTTATTAATATCGTTCTTTCAAAAATGTATATTTTCTATAAAAGTCTTTTTTACGTATATATTTCCATAAAAGTTTATTTTTATACTTTCATAGTGTTTTGACTCCAGTTTGGGAGTTAACTATTTGCCCATAGCTGGGACCCTAACAGGTGCTACGACTCCGTTCAGGGTGGACATAGGAACAACAGCAATAAAGAGGTGGTGTCATGCTCCTCACAACCTCCTAACCAGAGGTCTTGCTGCCAGATGCAGTTCACCGTCATGACCAGGACCAAAGATCCCATTAAGATAGACGAATGGGATTGAAATTAGACATGATCGGAATAAGATAGATACGATAAGATCGGAACGAGGTAGATAAGGAAAGACCGAAGTAAAGTAAATAAAAAATAGAATAGAATAGAATAGAGAAAGAGAGTATGTGTGTGAAGACCGATATATATATATATATATACTAGCAGTATATCCCAGCGTTGCTCGGGTGTAATGAAAGCTTTAAAACTAATCCATGGTCCTGGAGCTCAGACTCTTTGGACATTTAAAGATTACAAAGCAATAGTTGTTTCCAGTTAAAGTGAAGCCATAGACTGAAATAAAGATGAATGGATGTAATTCAAATTTTGATTTCCTGGTATCGATATCAAATTTTCTGCACGATTCTAAGAACTGCAACCTTGAAAGTTCTGAATATCGTTTCTTATGGCTTTGTCTATGACTGTATCAAATTTGATTAAAATCGGACCACTCCTTCTTTTTCGATTATCGATTTTCGATATTTATCGGGGGTACCTCGACACAAAACCTAGCTAAGAACACTCGCATACGATTATAGTACAACTGCGTAAATTTTCAAGAAAATAAGTTCAGTTGTTTCGGAGTCTATAGGTAACGGACACACATACACACAGACACACACATACACACACACAGACAAAGTTCTATTTATAAATAAGTTTATATATATATATATATATATATATATAGAGAGAGAGAGAGAGAGAGAGAGAGAAGGAGAGAGAGAGATAAAATAGACGTGTCTGTATTCGCCTTCTAATTATTTCGTTTCAAGGAATTCACTGTCAACGCATTAACGTATTATTCTGGTAATACCTACAATTTTAAATATAATCCCGTTACTTTCTTTCTCTCTGTTGTGGTTATTTTCGCAGACAGACTAAAGTTTGTTTTCATTATTATCCAATGATGACGGCCCGCGACAGAAGTGTCCCCACCCCTTTCCCTGATGAAGATTTATCCTTCATCATTTTGCCGGTTGTTGTTTCTATTTATCACCTTCCCGGCATCCCTCTCGTCGTCACTGCATTCATCACTGTCTGTGTCTTTTTTGTTTCTGCTTGGCCTGACCTTTCGAATGGCAATTCAGAACAGAAGAGTGAAAGCGCTCTCATTAAAGTTTGACATTATCAAAGATGTCATGACGGAGATTCTAGGAGGAACTCTAAATAAATAAATGGACCATACTCAAAGACGCGTGTGTATTACATTGGCTCGAATGCCACCTTTCAACCCCTTTCGTTATCAAAATCTTTGTTTCTTTTTTTTTTATTTCGTTTTATTTATTTATTTTATAATCCGCTTTCGTTTTGAGAATGAACGGTGGCCAATCTAGTTAGACTTAAAAGTTCAACCTTGGGAAAGTCTATAGACATTTCTTTAGTGAGAACAACATTAAATCAGTAAAAATTTCAAGTATCGAGACAATGTTCCAGAACAGTTTTGTTAAAATGTTTCTGTCGTTATTATTTTTATATTTTGCGAATATTTCTTTTTTTTTTAATGGTATTGTTACATGGCTGATTTACTTTTTTGGAATTATCAACTTTTTGCAGGTTAAACTCCAAAAATATGTTTTAGATTATATATTTTTTTATTTTGGCGATAATAATGACTTAAACTTACAAGTCTCACTAATTAACCAATATCTGGGGGATAAGTGGCGGTTTCATGCCATTTCCCAATGATATTTGCACTTAATTGAATATGATGTACTTAACTGTAACTCGGTGCTCGGATTAACTGATTCTGAACAATCAGAAAAACCGTGCATTGAACACTGCTGCCATATCTGGTCGGGTGCCCCTGCTGTTCTCCTCGGGCTTCTCGATAAGGTTCAGAGGAGGGTCTGTAATGTGATAGATACCGACTTGGAAGACCGCCTGCAGTTTCTCTCCCACCGGCGCGACGTGGCTTCCCTGTGTCTCTTCTATAAATACTTTCACGGCTTCTGCTCCGATGAACTTAGATCACTGGTACCCCCTAAATACGAATTTGAACGAGATACTAGATTAACAACTAGATCCCACCCTTTTACAGTGAAACCGATAAAATGCAGCTGTAACTTCTACTCCAACAGTTTCTTTCCTCGCACTTCCCGACTGTGGAATTCTCTTTCACACGATTGCTTCCCCGACGGCTACAATCTCCAGGAGTTTAAATGTAAGGTCAATAGACATCTCCTAACACACTAACCTGCTCCCATTCTATCAAACACTCTTCCCATCTGCCCAACCCTCATCCTCGCTATCCTTACTCATCTGTCACCTTCCTCCGAACATTCTCTATGTCTAACCACTCGTTCTCTTTACCTTCCCCTATGTAGCCCCATGTGCAATAGTGGCAGTGGAATGCCTTGCTTGGGGTGAGATGATTAAAAAAAATAATTATTCATAAAATCTCCCAGGCATTTAAGCTTAAGGCACCTGGTATTCCTAAACGGTCCCCAATCTGGATACTCATCAGTCTCGACTACAAGACATTAGAGGAACGTTGTTTTAGCATATGTCTGTAAGCCTTTCTTCTACGATAATCACTCCGAAATTAAATATTTTAAAAATATTTTCCGATGACGTCACTGAATTATAAAATAGCTCCTGTTGATTTTTATTGCCTTGGCGTTCAGAGATCAATCAGTGGTTGTGAACACAGTAATGCATTTCTGCAGTAGCGACGGTGACTTATGAAATATGCAGACATTTTATTATTGGCTACGAAATTTTATTACCCTTGGAAGTGACTATGTATAAAAATCATATTTTCTAGTTGGCAACTTCCTCTATGCAATTCTGTTATTGTGTTCCTTGTTTCTGTTGCTGGATTCGTTGAAATAAATACAAGACATTACTTCTGAAATAAAAAAGCAGAATAGTCTATATCTGTTTCTCTCTCTCTCTCTCTCTCTCTCTCTCTCTCTATCTATCTATCTATCTATCTATCTATTTTTTTCTTTATTTCTTTCTCTAACACTTTTTTCTTTATTTCTCTCGCTATCAATTTTTCTTTCATTCCTACTATCTCTTTTTCTTTCATTCCCGCTATCTCTTTTTCTTTCATACCGCTTTTTCTTTCTCTTTCATTCCCGCTGTCTCTTTTTCTTTCATCCCCACTATCTTTTTCTTTCATTCACGCTATTTCTTTTTATTTAATTCCCGCTGTCTCTTTTTCTTTAATTCACGCTAGCTCTTTTTCTTTCATTCCCGCTATTTCTTTTTCTTTAATTCCCGCTATCTCTTTTTCTTTCATTCCCGCTATCACTTTTTCTTTCATTCCCGCTGTCTCTTTTTCTTTAATTCCCGCTGTCTCTTTTTCTTTAATTCCCGCTGTCTCTTTTTCTTTCATTCCCTCTAACTTTTTCTTTCTTTCCCGCTATCTCTTTTTCTTTCATTCCCACTATTTCCTTTTCTTTCATTCTCGCTCTCTTTTTCTTTCATTCCCGATATCTCTTTTTCTTTCATTCCCGCTCTCTTTTTCTTTCATTCCCACTATCTCTTTTTCTTTTATTCCCGCTGTCTCTTTTTTTTCATTCCCGCTATCTCTTTTTCTTTCATTCCCGCTCTCTTTTTCTTTCATTCCCGCTATTTCTTTTTCTTTAATTCCCGCTATCTCTTTTTCTTTCATTCCCGCTATCTCTTTTTCTTTCATTCCCGCTCTCTTTTTCTTTCATTCCCGCTATTTCTTTTTCTTTAATTCCCGCTATCTCTTTTTCTTTCATTCCCGCTATCTCTTTTTCTTTCATTCCCGCTGTCTCTTTTTCTTTAATTCCCGCTAGCTCTTTTTCTTTAATTCCCGCTATCTCTTTTTCTTTAATTCCCGCTGTCTCTTTTTCTTTCATTCCCTCTATCTTTTTCTTTCATTCCCGCTGTCTCTTTTTCTTTCTTTCCCGCTATCTCTTTTTCTTTCATTCCCCCTATCTTTTTCTTTCATTCCCGCTGTCTCTTTTTCTTTCATTCCCGCTATCTCTTTTTCTTTCATTCCCACTGTCTCTTTTTCTTTCATTTCCTTTTTTTTCTCCTTTATTCGCAAGATCTCTTTTTCTTTCATTCCCGTTATCTCTTTTTCTTTCATTTCCTCTCTATATCTTTTCTTCTTTCTCTTTGTCTTTCTTTCACTCTCTCTTTTTCTCTTTTTTCTTTTTTCTTTCTTTCTTTCTTTCTTTTTATTTATATGTCTCTGTTTTATCTTACTCTCTTTTTTATGTCAATCTCTTACCTCACTCTTTCTTTTCTTTTATCACTTATTTTTTCTTTTTCACACTTTTTTCTCGTTCTTTCTCTGTTTCTCCCATTTTCCTAATTTCATTTTTACTGAAAACAAATAGCATCTATATGTCAATTCTATATGGTACTGGCAGAGCGTAACGGTCGATCAAACTAAGGAACTAACTAACGAAGGGAAAAACAAACAGAATTTTAATAGAGATGGATTGGAATTTTGTAGTTTTAAAATGCTGTTAATGGAAGTTTTCTCCCCAATGATTTCAAAATATATCATACGATTACCAGCAAATCTCGACAGTGAAATTAAAAAAAATTCTTTCTTTTGAATGAGAATGAAAATGGTTATTTTAATCGAAGAACCTCAAAGCAGATTTTTTAACTTGTAAAATCTGCAATATTTAAATGTTATCAACATGACGGACCAAACAACATTTCATGTTCTGATCGATTCTCTACCATTTTGCTGACCTAATATTCATTCTAGACATTTGGTGAATTCCTAAAATCAATTTTTTTAAAAATATCTAAAAGTGACTTCCTTGCCAAACATATGTTTGTTCATCAAATTCTCAAATGTCATAGGCATGAAAAAAAAAAAAAAAGAAAGAAAAACATCACTTTACGACACCACAAATCAGAAAACTGGTCCTTTCTAGCTGAAAGGTCGCAAAGGTTGAATATTATATTTGTTTCCTTGTCTTTATTGCAAGAAAATTGTTTAACTTAATTCGAACGATTTCTTTTATTTCGAGAAAATTTACATTTGCTATTTAGCAAGACATGCTCCGTTTGGTACAAGGCTAAATATGAGAAAGAAGATTGTATTTTTTATTACTGGATTCCTTCAAGAATATTTGTTTTTAATCATGTTACCCCAAGCAAGGCATTCCACTGCCACTATAGCGCAGGTGGTTACACAGGGCAATAGACGAGTTAGGATGTACATAGGGGGAGAGTTGGAGAGAATGGGAGGGTTAGTGTGTTAGAAGGTGTCTATTGACCTTACATTTCAACTCTTGGAGGTTATAGCTGTCGAGGAAGCAAGCATGCGGAAGGGAATTCCACAGGCGGGAAGTGCGAGAAAAGAAGCTGTTGGAGTAGAAATTGCGGTTACATTTCATCGGTTTCACTGTAAAAGGGTAGGACCTAGTTTCCAATCTAGTATCTCGTGCAAACTCACAACTAGGTGCCACCAGTGATTTAAGTTCATCAGAGCAGAAGCCATGAAAGTATTTATAGAAGAGGCACAGGGAAGCCACGTCACGCCGGTGGGAGAGTGACTGCAGGCGGTCAGCTAAGTCGGTATCAATCACATTACAGATTCTTCGCTGTATTTTATCAAGAAGCCCGAGAAGAATAGTAGGGGCACCCGACCAGATGTGGCAACAGTATTCAAAACACGGGCGGATGGTAGATTTGTATAAGTGCAAGATAGATTCAGGCGGAAAGAATTTCCGGGCCCTGCAAAGAGAGCCAACTTTCATAGCAGCGGATTTAGCAATGGATTCGACGTAGTCTTTCCACTTGAGGTCTGCTGAGAGTGTAAGGACAAGCAGGCGTAGTGTGGCTTACTCTCTGGGAGGCATGCCTGTTCCATGCTAATGGGAAGGAGGTGCGGTCGTCTGTGGTGGTTAATTAACAGCAGCTTCGTTTTGGAAGAATTGAATTTTACGAGCCATTTCCTACCCCTTTTCAAGCTCAGCCGCGAGGTTCGCCTTATCATCAACACCAGATTTTTGATCGAGGCGAGCGTATACTGTGGTATCATCGGCGTACATGCTTACCTGTGATCTTATGGCATCGGAGAGATCATTGATGTAGATTAGAAAGAGCGTAGGACCTAGGATAGAGCCTTGGGGGACACCCGCGTTTGTAGGGTAGTTCTGGGAGGCAGGTCCGTTTAAAACCACCTTCAGAGTGCGGTTGGAGAGGAATGACTGGATTAAGTCCAGCAAAAGTTCAGTAATGCTGTAGCTTCGCAGTTTTCGTAGAAAGCCGGCATGCCATACTCTCTCGAATGCTTTAGAGATATCCAGGGCGACAGTTCGGGCTTCACCATTCTTGTGGAGAGCCTGGTATATATACTCGGTGATGGTCGTTAGCATATCAGCAGTAGACCTGGTGAAGCGGAAGCCATACTGTTTGTAGGCCGTGAGATGCTGAACGACCTCGGCATTGATAATGGCTTCGAACACTTTGCTGAAGATAGGAAGAAGGCTGATAGGGCGGTAATTTGCGGGGTCCGAGGGTTCACCAGTGTTCTTGAATATTGGAACCACAGAAGAAGACTTCCAACGGGCAGGAATGCAGGAGGAATATAGGCAGAGGTTGTAGAGCTTAGAAAGGACAGAGGAGAGTTCAGGGGCACATTTCTTCAAGACTATGATTGGGATTCCGTCCCACCACTCGCTTTGTGAGGATCAAGTTTTGATATGATGCTAGAAATCAGTGAGGGCGTGATGTAGACGTCATTCAATTGGGCCTCAATTCTAGATGGGAAATCGGGTGTCTGGACTCCAGACCAATCCAGACAAGAATTGGTCGAGAATCTACGGGCAAAGCATTCAGCCTTGTCCGCTGAGGAGGTGAGGACCTCAAACTCGTTGGGGTATTGAGAACTTACTCTTGTTGAGCACGCTTTTACAGAGGTTCCAGAAATCTTTGGATCCGAACTTAGAGGATGCTATGCGCTGCTTCATTCTGGCAGCAAACAGCATCTTAGCTTCGTTAAGTATCTTTTTACACTTATTACGAGCTGAGGCGAAAAGGCGCCTGTTTTGGTCCGACGCGTGGCTACAATAAAGCCGGAAGAAATGATTCCGGTGGGCAATGGCGGCCGAGCAAGCGAGCGAGAACCAGGGAGACGAATGGGATTTAAGCTGAAATTTCCTGGCAGGGATGAAAGCATCGATGCCAGCGTTAACCCAGGAGGAAACCTCTGATTCACAGTCTTCGACGGGAAGACTAAAAACATTGTTCCAAAGGACGTTGCAGATGAAGTCACGGAACGAATCCCAGTCTGCTATTTGGTAGCAGTAGGATATTCTGCTGGTCTGTGTTTCTTGGGTAGGGGTGGAGTGGAACGAGATGTTGACAAAAACTACGGCGTGGTCAGAATTTCCGAGAGGGCAGAGCTGTCTGGTGGTGCAAGAATTTTGGGTGGAGGTGAAGCAGAGGTCTAGTAGCGAGCCCCTTCCGTTAGGGCTATTGGAGAAACGCGTGGGGAAGTCCACCACTTGCGTAAGGGATTGGGAGATTGAAAAATTAAAGGTGGGGACACCAGCAGTGTCGGTTACAGAGTTTTTGAGCCACTTAGTGTGGTGGGCGTTAAAATCACCAAACACGAAAATATGGGCAGATGGGTGAGAAGAAATGACCTTGTCGATAGTGTCAGAGATGCTGCCAAGTACTGAACAGTCAGTGGAGGAGGGGGAGCAGTAGAGGAAGAAGAGATAGCTAACGGAGCTTATAAGTGATAGACGGAAGCACATGAAAGACTGGTCCAGGGATTCAAGAGATGTCACTCTAGCTAGGGGGAGGTGTTCGCTGACATATACACCAAGCCCATGCATATGGACGTTGGAGTCCTTCCTGAAGAGAGGAAGGTAACCAGGAACATAGAACTCAGAGGAGGAGATAGACGGGTCAAGGTTCGTTTCACACAGGGCTAAGATATCAGATGAGTTAGTTTGGAGGAATGATTCTACGCTAGAAAGGTTAGTGCGGATAACGCGAATGTTAGTGAACGTGACACAGAGAGGTTTGGGCGTTTTCCGAGTAGCTGGTTTGAGTTTGGTATTTTGTTTGTTTTTTTTTTTCATGGTGTTTTGGTTGAGGAGAGAGGTCTAGAGTAGAATCAGTCGGTCACTATTTGCAGCAATCATATCTCATTATAGATTCTTTTATAAGTAAATTTTCTTGTTGATTACTTCACGATTTTTAATTCCCTTAGATTGATCCCCATTGAAGAGTAGAGGGCATTTCTACTTTGTTATTTAATCCATAGCCTGCAGGAATGAAAAAATGTATTGATGGTTAATCCTAAACGGTATTGCGTCAAGGAAAAAATGGAAGATGCAGTAGTTTTTTTTATATGGGTTATTTATGGTCGAAATCTAAACATGTAGAATCCAATATTTTCTTGGGATAAAAATGGTTTCACTGATACAAGTATTACTAATTAACCCATATCTGGGGGTAAAAGGCTGATTAAATCCTTTCCCAAGTATCGAACCCAGTTGAAATTTGAAATCATCTCTCCTATTAATATTTCCGAGCCATTACACTATCACCACAATATATATATATAGTAGCGAGCATTAAGATCAGAACAATGTCAAGAAAAAGTTTAAATACGAAATAACGATATTTTAAAGCTTTAAAGAACATTTTATCAAGGAAAAAAGGATATAAAAGTAAATTGTATAATTCCAAAATATAAAGCTCAATAAACTTATTTTGGTAAAGTTATAAAAATAATTATATAAAATTAAAAAAAATAAATGATCAAAAACATCAAAACGATTAAATAAATTCATAAAATTTAATAATTATTTTACATTATTGAAAATTTTTTAGAGTAAGTATATAAATTCAGGTATTTTACTAAATTACACCGGCTCTTTACTGGCTCTTGCATTATTAACATGGCGAAGAAAATCTATGACGTCATTGGGATTTAGACAACTGATTGTCAAGTTACATAATGAGGATAAACATTCGATTGGGGATATTTCAAAGAGTGTGGAGAAATTTAAAAGTGTTACTCATACTATTTTAAGAAAACATTAGGAAACTGGGTCATGTGAAGTCAAAAAACCAGCTGGCAGGCCTAGGGAAGGCAGATGGATTTGTCAAGAATCAAAAAGAATCGATTTGCAACAGCAACCGATATCTCTAAAAGAGCTAATGATAAACTTGGCATTTAAATATCAAGGCACACTATTTCCCGAAGACTTAATGAAATAAATAGACTAGTCTCTACGAAGCCTTACATTTCTAAAAAGAAACAAATGAGCTGATTGAAATTTGCCACTGAACACGTCATATGGACACAACTGTGGGATGTTTTTATTTCAGCGATGAATCCAAGTTTAAGCTGTTCGGTTATGACGGAGAAGGTTCGTTCAACGCAGTCCTAAGAAACGATATTTGCCTCAGTGCGGTAAAAGCAGCGTTAAATTTGGAGGAGGACGTGTGATGGTGTTTGGCATTATTTCATCAACCGGTACGGGACCTCTCGTTAGGCTACACAGTAAAATTAACGCAACTGTATACAAAAAGATATTGAAAACATGTTTTACTTAATTTGAGAATTGCTGTATTTATGTAAGATAACGCGCCATTGAGAACCAGCTGTATTTATGCAAGATAACGCGCCATGCCACACAGCCAAGACTTTTAAGGCATTTTTTTCTGAGAAGGATGTTACTGTTATAGACTGGTCTGCTCAAAGCCCAGACATGAATTCTATTGAGAATGTTTGGAAGTTGCAAAATGAAAGAGTTAAGAAAAAGTATCTAACAAACGTCGAAGAAATATGGACTAATTTGATAGGAGAATGAAAGAAAATATCCGTAAATTAATACAAGACAGTAATTTGCTTATGTCAGGCTGTTATTGAAAGCAAAGTTTTACACATCAAGTACTGATGAATTATGAACGCTATTTTCATTTGGATATGATGTACCCATTATAACAGTATGGTGTTGTTAATCGTTCTGATGTTTTTGATCATCTATTTTTTGATTGTTATATAATTATTCTTATAACTTTATTAAAATAAATTTATTGAGCTTAATATTATGGAATTATATAATTTACCTTTATATCCTTATTTTTCCTTGATATAATGTTCTATAGAGCTTTGAAATAAAAAAATATTTCATGTTTAGACTTTTTCTTAACATTGTTCTGATGTTTATGCTCGCTACTATATATATATCTATATATATACATATATATATATATCTATATATATACATATATATATATATCTATATATATACATATATATATGTATATATATATATATATATATATATATATATATATATATGTATATATGTCTATATATATACATATATAGATATATATACTATAGTCATCAGCAGACAGATCTGTTTCGCTGGATTACAGCTCATCAGTACGGCTTAGACACCGTTCGCTTCCTAACACAGGATTGGAACCCGACCAAATCGGCGTCAGTCGGTGATTCTACCCCTAGGCCACGAGCGTCCGGTAGAAGAAAGCAGGCTTTTTAGCGCGTATAAACACGCCCAATAGCTAGAGTGTTCCAATTCATTATCGAATGACCGATGCATATATATATATATATATATATATATATATGTATGTATGTATGCATATATATATATATATGTATGTATGTATATATATATATATATATATATATATATATATTGACTTTTCTTGTATTCGAAAGCTGATTCTCAGATGTTTCGAAGTACAACCAATATCTGAATTTCCGCTTGCAACAACGAATTAAAAAGTCATCTTTTAATATACCAGATATACTGGTGTAATTGTGGAAAACATGAAAAACTGACCTTTTTGATCCTGCAATTTGCTTTAAATTGTTAACCGTTCGGCTGAAAGTTCACTTCTAAGGTGACGGTTGATTCCTCCATTACTATTCATTTTGTACTTTTATTATAGAGTTATAATCAGAAGCTTCACATGAAGTAACATTAGTCATGTTAGGAGACATTATAGAAAAGTCTGAAGAAAAAAATAAGAATAATACAAATATATACTAAATATAACATATTTAAAAATTGAATTTTTGCAGATTAACGTTGACTAGAAAGCATGGAGCCGGAGTTGAGTTCCACAAACGGAAATGCGAGAAAAAAAAATAAAACTCTTAGTATAGAATTTATGATTGTATAACATTATTTTCTGAAGGAAAAGTCTAAGCGTGAAATAATTTCTTATTTTAAAGCTTTATAGAACATTACATCAAGGAAAAATAATGATATAACGGTAAATTATATAATTCCATAATATTAAGCTCAATAAACTGAAACTGTAAATAAGATACAAAACTTTTCCTGTTTGTGATATTTTCTTTTGCTATAGAATGATCAAAGTTCTACTTACGAAAATGCTTGTCATGTGATGTCACAGGAAAGAGAGATGAGTCCTTGTTGTCTGTACATATAATGGAGACAAAATAGTCCGAGAGCTTCATATCTTCCGCTGTGGTAGTAAAAAAACGGGACACGATTAGACTGTTTTGTGTCCAATCAAGAACTCGAATCCATGTAGGTTTCGGCATAGCTTAAAACTCTATCTCTGTTGTTTGTATGTTTTGACCAGCCTGTGTGAGTTTAAAGTTTGTAAATATTATTTTAATTTTAACAATGTTTTGATAAAATTAGATTGTAATATATATATATATATATATATATATATATATATATATAAAATAAAACAAACAATTAGATATTTAAATCTGTTGAATACCCATTTCTACGAGGAAATACTTGCTTCTTCAGCAACGGCGAAACGAAAATTCTATTTACTCAAATTCAAATGTATAAAAGATTTTATACCGGTAGAAGTCCAAAAAATTCATCCATCGACAGGAAAATAAAATGGGGTGTGATTAACAAATTTTGAATTTAGGGAAGTAAAAAGAGGAAAGCAGACAGATACCTATGTCTCATATTATAAGACATACCCCTCCCCATTCCTGAGTAAAGTGTTTAAAAGTTAAAATTTAACAATGTCAGAGAGATAGAAGTGGTAGGGGGAACGAAAGGAAAAAGAAAAAAAAGGGGAAAGTAGTGACTGACTGGGAAATACGCTAAGAAAAACAATTTCCCATAGAAACAAAAGAAAACTGCTACCATTAATGTTGAAAAAACAGTGAAACATTTACCAAAGAGATTTTTAGCTCAAACAATGACTGGGACAAGTTTTATAGAAAAAAATTGGACATACAAATTTAAATATAAATCTTAAATTTAAAATTTAAAATTAAAAATATTAACTTCAAGGCTGAATCTCAAAAGAATCAATTACTAAAAGTACACACACACACATACATACAATCAGTTAACTGCCATACGTGATACACGCTTGGGCGATCGTGTCTCCAAAGAGACATGACTGACTGGGCAGAAGATTATCCCGCAGTAGGCTGCCATTGCTTTCTGCGGTAGACTGGTTGCCGACTAAGGCTATTGAACCCAATCTGTCCTGTTATTTAACCCATAACTGAAGGGAAGAGACGGATTACACATACACATATTCCCAAACATAAATTACTTAAATATCTTAAGGATATTCGCAATTCACGAGTTAAATTTAATTCTAATTATTTTTAAAATTTAAGAAACTAAATTTAAAGCGGCTTAGTACGACAGGAACCGAATTATAGATATTGTAAGGGTTTTGCTAAATATTAACCACAATTAATCTTTTTGTGTAAAAGATAATATAGATTTAGCATTAAAAATAAAAAAATATAAATAAATTTTGTTTTATTTTAAGGTGCGGTCGACAAAGTTCTATATATACATACACACATATATGTACATATATACATAAAAACATACATACACACATACATATATATATATATATATATTGTGTGTATTTTGGCAGTATTGTTTCATTAATACAGGTTTCGGTGAAGAATCTAGACATGTGTTGTCTATTTATTTTGTGTAAGATCCTTTCGTATAATCTGATAAGCTTGATAGTGCTATCGTTAAAAGACGACAAGAAATATCAGTAATTGTTGATTTTTTTATCGGGTCTAAGCTTTCGGCTTACATAAGCCATTATCAAAGAATGAACATTTAATATATAGTGAACATAGAACATTTAAATTATTAACAAAGTGGAATTAAACATATATATACCTTCATGTGACCAAGAACCACACAACCACCACCATTTTGTCACCGTCTGCAACCATCCGCCACGTTAAAAATGGACTTTTCTCTTTGGTTTAATGTTCTTTGTTTAATTGCACTTTGTTAATAATTTAAATGTTCTATGTTCACTATATATTAAATGTTCATTCTTTGATAATGGCTTATGTAAGCCGAAAGCTCAGACCTGATAAAATCAACAATTACTTCGAATTCTTGTCGTCTTATAACACGATAGCACTAGCAAGGATCCTACACAAAATAAATAGACAAAACTTGTCTATATTATTCAACGAAACCTGTATTAATGAAAAAATGCTGCCAAAATACACAAAATTTATATATATATATATATATATATATATATATATATAGGTTGCATTGATTAATTTAGACAAGTTTTGTCTACTTTGTATAGGATCCTTTCGTATAATCTGATTAGTTTGATAGTTCTATCATTAAAAGACGACAAGAGATCGCAGTAATTGTTGATTTTTTTATCAGGTCTGAGCTTTCGGCTTACATAAGCCATTATCAAAGAATGAACATTTAATATATAGTGAACATAGAACATTTAAATTATTAACAAAGTCCAATTAAACAAAGAACATTAAACCAAAGAGAAAAGTCCATTTTTAACGTGGTGGATGGCTGCAGACGGTGACAAATTAGCAAACAAATTAGCGACAAATTATCGTTAGCGATTTGCAAAAAAACAATGTAGTTTATAAATTCAAATGCCCCTTTCGAGAATGTATCTCTAACAAACTAAATAATATCTACATTGGACATACTACAAACTCGCTCTCACGGCGGCTTACATTACACTTAAATGACAATTCAAACATATTCCGACATTTAAAGCACCACGGTTATCAACGCACACTGCTCAGAAAAACGCTTGTTGAAAATACATGTATACTTAGATAGAAATTAATAAACGAAAACTCAAAATTCTAGAAGCTATCTACCTCAAACAGCTTAAACCTAGCTTAAACAAAATAAATTTCGACATCTCTACGAACATACTCCAGTGCCTGTAACCGACGGCAGAGGTCATAGTTACTACGCTTACCCCCTCTACCCATAGTAGCAGCAGCTCGCAGTCCAATCCCCTCATGCCACTATACCCTCATGTGACCAAGAACCACACCACCACCATTTTGTCACCGTCTGCAGCCATCCGCCACGCTATATATATATATATTTCTGTACCTGGAGGGGAGTTCATTGGAGTGTAAATCTGTTCTTTTGTACTAGTAGACACATTGATATTTGTTTTACTTGCTGATATGTATGTATATGTATGAATTTACTTGTATGTGTGTGTATGTCTTTATGTATGTCTGTATGCTTTTGTATGGTATATGTATATATATATATATATGCATGTGTGTATGTATATATATGTATGTATGTATGTGTGAATATATATATATATATATTAATATTTGTATGTATGTATGTTCAGATGTCCATGTATATATATATATATATATATATATAGGTATGTTCGCGTATGTGTGTGTATATGTATGTGTGTGTATGTATGTATATATGTATATGTATCTATATATATGTGTGCATGTGTATATGTATATATGTATGTGTGTATGTATGTGTGTGTATGTATAGATAGATAGATAGATAGATAGATAGATAGATAGATAGATAGATAGATAGATAGATGTAAGTTTGTGGTCCTGGTTTTCACCCTTTTGCGATCGTCAGACAAAATGTTTTAATATTTTATTTAAAATACTGTAGAGATGCGTATATTGATGAATTTTTGTGGAAGTGCGATGAAAATTGGGAGGAATATTTGTTGTCGTGACACCTTTTATACAAATGCAGCCATTGATTAACACTTGTAAAACCATTGACGTGCGCAGAGACACACGTTCACGCCAGCTAGACAACTGGGGCTCACACAGGCATAACTTAATATGAACGATATGGGGTTGGCATATATATGTATGTGTGTGACGTTTTATACATGCATAAGCATTTAAGTTGTGTATAGTGTATCTACCAAGTTTGATGCCAGAGGTTTCGTGTATTTCCATCTATGTGGTTATATATTTATTTACAATCTGTGGAGGTTTTAGTCGTGTACATTTTTGTTCTTGTGTATTTGCGTAAGTATATATCTATTTATGTTTATATGTTCATGCATTGAAATATGATTGTGTCTGCCACGACCCCATTCATTCAAGGCTGGTCACGTTACGAATTCGCCCTGGCTGTATCCAATATGTGGCAATTCAGTCTGTGTCCAAATAGAGCTTTAAAATTTAACAGACAAATTGACAAAAAATTTGTCATCCGTGCATGCATGGTATATTGTAACACGTTCGCCCGTCACTGCTAGTCTAATTGTGATGTTCGTTCTCGTCGACAGTCGTGACGATCCCAGTTGTGACACTGCCACCTGGCTGGCCGGTTGGTTCGGTCGCTGTTGCTGGTCGTGATGATCTCGTTCGATGATGTCGTCACAAAAGCTGGTTTACAAGACGTCTCTTGCAACAACGCGCCATTGTCCCACGTTGTGAATTGACCCCAGAAGTCGCGTCGTGCAATTTTAGTAGTCGCCTTGCTATCAGAGCCAGTCAGGATACTGGTGCACACTTGTGGTTAAAAGATAAATACTGCAAAAAAAAAAAAATAAAATAAATAAATAAAATAAATGAATAGGGTCGAACACGCCTGGAGAGTTACGAAGAATGTCTTTATATAAAAATAAAAACAATGTTTTTATTTTTACAGGAGCAGATAAAACAGTTGTCAAAAATGATAATACAGTCGTCGGAATGCCGGTTACAACGGAGAGAGAAAGTTCGTTTAAAAATATCAGAGCTTCCAATACTTAGATAAAAATGTCTTTTCTAAGTTTCGTTAAAGTAAACAGAGCTCTTCAAATTTTCACTAAAGTCTTTTCACGTATTCATTAAATTTTCATAATATCTTTTCACATATTCCCTATAATCAGGGCTGTCAATTCTCTATGAAACTTCTAAAATAACAAAGTCCTTTCAGGTCCTTATCGGAGTTTACCGAAGTAGAGCAAACGAGGAATCAGAATTTTTGATTCTCCCGTGATTAAAAACAAACAATAACGTTCTTTCGGGATTCATATCCAAGGCGCATTATTCCAAATTAACTCTTTGAGTTAACCGGCGACAGGCTTCATTCGAAATTAAATCTTTAGCCATAAGTTCTATGGTAGGTGACCATCCGTGAATCATGGCTCCCCAGTTGGGAACCTTTTTCCACAGTTGCTACATTTCGACTGAAAGTTACTCAGCAAACTTAAAACAAACTGATTTTTTTTTGCCGAGTCCGGATTTTTATAACCCTTTTCAATCCTCTAGGGTGATCTAGCCGACTCGAAGCCTTCAGCCAATGAAATCATTTTCCGCCCACTCGATCTGCGGAAGGGTTTAGCTCGACGAATGAGATATCGCCAGCTCACATCATTTCCAATTCCCCACAGACTTCTGTTCTCAGGACCTATCTGTTGAGGGACTTTAACCCCGCCTGACCCCATCAAATAATCCTGACATTTTATTATGACTGCGATCATATCGTCAATTTTCCACCTAGCCCAAAATAATGCGTATCGTATATGAAAAAGAAAGAAAACCATAATGAAAAAGAAAGAAAATTACATTTCTCTCTTTCCCTCAAATTGTCAACTAATTTTTCTATTCACCGGACTTTTACAAGTCTATGATAGTATTAAATAGTTTTTTACATAAGCTCACATCGCGAATTACAATAAAGCACAACCCATAATACTACTAATAATAATTCCTCTCTCCCCGCTGTATTAAACCAACAAAAGAAAGTATCCCCGCAGGAGATAGTGTCACATATTAATCTATATATGTGTCTGTTTGCCAGCGTTTGTGAATATACTCGTCTTTTTCTCCATGTGTATATGTTTGTAGGTTTATTTATGTGTGCGTTCTTTCTCTTCCTCGTTTAATATATGAATAACTTTCTAATTTTAATAAATTGTTAAACTTTGAAAAAAATCTTTTTTTAAATTTCGCAACAATAATGAAGTAGATCTAATAGTTAATTAATAATGCTGAACTCAATTTAATCAAATAATAATACTAATGCCCACCCCCAAATAATTTTAGTCTGCTCACATATTCTTCAAATTAGTAGTTACTTTACTCTGATTGGTCCACATTATACATGCAACAACACCTCCATGATTAAAGGGGTTTTGCGTGTTTTTAACCTTTTAAAAACCTTCAATTTGAAATAAACCACATCACTTGACAAGACACAAGACGTGTTAAAACAAAATAGCTACTTTTGTAGTGATATTATAACATATCCATGTTAAAATTTCTGAATAAATATTATATATGTGTGTGTGTGTGTGTGTGTGTGTGTGTGTGTGTGTGTGTGTGTGCGTGTGTGCGCGCGCGCGCGTGTGGTTGCGTAAGTATGTATCTTGATTTTGCCGTTGACATTTTCACCTCTATTGCTACACTTGACCGATGAAAAGTTTACTCTCTCTCTCTCTCTCTCTCTCTCTCTCTCCTCCTCCTCCTTAGGATGTGCGTTGTGGTGCAGTGGATATCGGCTTGGGAAAAGAAATAGGGGCGCCGTGTTCGAATTCCAGTTGAATTCCTTGCGTTCACTTATGCGCAAATACCCTTGAAAAAGGTACTAATCCGTCTCTTCCCTCCAGTTATGAGTTAAATAATAGGCCAGATTGCGTTCTATAGCCTTGGCTGGCAACTAGTCTATCGCAGAAAGCAATGGCAACCTCCTGCTGGATAATCTTCTGTCCAGTCAGTCATGTCTCTTTCGAGACATGATCGACCAAGCGTGTATCACGTATGGGACTTAACTGACTGACTGATTCCTCTACCACATATGACCTCAACTTTATATCCCCACCAAAAAAAAAAAAAATTGTGGGTTCAAACAGACGTCCTGTTTTTTTTATAAATGTTCTGATAAAATTTAATTATTTTTAATTTGAGGATTGATGCGATGAGTGCCAAAAGTTACCCATCGAAATTAATTATAGTTGAAAATCACCTTAGATGATACGTTGTATTTTTCCTTTATGAATATCATATTGCTCTGGATAGTAACCATTGAGCTCTCTATATGGATCTAGCCCTTTAGTAATTTATATTAAAAGATAAATTTTGATTATCCTCTCCATTAATGGATTTGACATCATTACACACACGCACGTACACACACACGCACACACACGCAGGCACACACACACGCGCACACACACACACGCATATATACATATATATTAATGCAGGTTTCATTGAATAATATAGACAAGTTCTGTCTATTAATTTTGTGTAGGATCCGTTCATACCGTCTGATATACTTGATGGCGATGTCGTTGAAAGACAACAAAAAATCACAGTAATTGTTGATTTTTTATCGGGTCTAAGCTTTCGGCTCACATAAGCCATTATCAAAGAGTAAATAATAACACACAGTAAACATAGAACATTTAAGCTATTAACAATAAAGAGAATTAAATTGAAAATATAAGTCCATCCCTACCGTGGCGGATGGCCGAAGACAGTGACAAAATAGTGGCGTTGTGGTTCCTGATCTGATTACAGGCATTTGAGTAGGTTATTGGAAATATCAAAATTGATTGTATTCAAACCAGGTTTAAATTGTTTAATGTAGATTGATTCGAGGATTTTTAGTTTTTGTTTGTTATTTTCTTGTTTAAGTATGTACGTGTTATCAACGAGCGTTTTTCTCAGAAGTGTGCGTTGATAACCGTCTTGTTTTAAATGACGGAATATATTTGAATTTTCATTTAAGTGCAATTTAATTCTCTTTATTGTTAATAGTTTAAATGTTCTATGTTTACTGTGTGTTAATATTTACTCTTTGATAATGGCTTATGTGAGCCGAAAGCTTAAACCCGATAAAAAAATCAACAATTACTGTGATTTTTTGTTGTCTTTCAACGATATCACCATCAAGTATATCAGACGGTATGAACGGATCCTACACAAAATTAATAGACAGAACTTGTCTATATTATTCAATGAAACCTGCATTAATGAAAAAATGCTGCCAAAATACACACAAATATATATATATATATGTATATATATATATATATTTTTTTAATCGTATCACCTCGAGCAAGGCGATAACGCCACTGATGTGCAGGGGGCTACGTAATAGTGAAAAGATTGGAAAAGAGAAAGCCGGAAACCACATCCTAAACAGAGAAAAAGGGATGAGTCTCTTAATCTGTTCAATAGACGAGGGTGGAGTGTGAACCGGGCGATAGATAGATCTATCTACTCCAATTTTTAAAAAATGCAACCATTTTTCTTTTTAGATTTAAATTTGTTTCTTGCTTTGTTGAATTTTTATAAATTAAAAGATACATTAAATACTAAACAATTAACTCCATCATTCAAGAACCGCTAAGTTGGTCAAGATATTAGACCTCTTTATTTCCATACACACACACACACACCGATAAACAACTGCATGTATACTTACAGTTTCCTTCAGACATCTTATATATATATATATATATATATATATATATATATATATATATATTTAATAGTATCACCCGAACAAGGCGGTAACGCCACTGATGTGCAAGGGGATACGTAATAGTGAAAAGATTGAAAAAAGAAAAAGCCGGAAAGCACATCCTAAACAGGGAACAAGGGATAAGCCTCTTAACCTGATCAATGGATTATTTTTTCTTTTTCTAGTATGAGTTTTCTGTCCTTTCTTTCTATACATCATGATGATGAGCAGGTTTCTTTGTCCTGTTACTTCTATTTTTTAATGCATGTCTCTTTTGTTTGTCGTGCTCAGTCTCTCTACTTCGGCGCATTTGTTGTTGGGCCATTTTTCTTTAGCCTGTTTAGCTTTGATCCTTATTCCCTTGTGTAGCTTTCTGTATTCCGTCGGCATAGTTTTCTTTTTTTTTTTATAATGTCAAGAATCTCTTTAGCGATCCACTCATTTTTCTTCTGACGTGCTTTTCTCTTCGGATGGTGTCGTTCGCTGAATCAAATATCTCTTCCACGACAAGAGAGAGCAACCAGCAATACACAAAAATATTGCAATCCGCAGCGGAATCGGTAATGGTTAAATTGAACAGAAACAAAGCAGCAGGATCCGACAGCATTGTAATAGAGATGCTGGTGTCCTCAAACGATTTTGGTGTTGACAGAATCGCTGAAATAATAAACGACATCTACAACAGGGGCAATATAACGGAGCATCAAAGCCGATCAATTTTCATAGCAATACCTTGGAAGTCAGGTGCAAACAAATGTGAAATTCATCGAACAATCAGCTAAATAAGCCACATAACAAAACATATCAACCGGACTCTGATGAACAGAGCGCGCAGCAAAATTGGCCTAGAGATAGGTCCAACAACAGTGTGGCTTTGTTAAAGATACCGGAAGAAGGAATGCGATATTCATGCTCAGAAGACTCTCTTAAAGAGCAATACAAATGCAGAAGTACACTTATCTGTGCTTTATGGACTAGGCAAATGCATTTGCAAAGTACGCCACAGAGATGCTCGATAACCTTGACATTTTCAAAAAAGACATTAGGATAATCAAGGAACTACAATGGCAGAAATCCACAGATAGGAAGTGAATTCAGGAGGTATACAAAAATAGCGTAAGATAAGGATATGTTTCCTCACCGGATCTATTCAAATCATACAGAGAAACAGTTCTGAGAGAAATAAAATCCTTACCAGGATTCGCCCTTGGCGGCCACAGTCTCAACAATGTAAGATACGCGAATGACAGTGCTGATAGCAGAACAGGAAAAAAAATGCAGGACCTCAAATAATAGCTAGCAAGAGAAAGCAAGAAGAACGGACTGAGCATAAACTTAAATAAAACGGAATATATGATCTTCAAAAACAAAACCCCAAGCTGCCAACTTCAGGTCGGGGAAACTAAAATAAAACAAGTAAAATAATTTAACTACCTGGGAAACGTTCTGACAGAGGACCTTGTGACAATAAGATCCAAAGACGCATTAGCATAATCAAAGACACATTTCAAAATCTAACCAGAGGACTGAGAGACAGGAAAATCTTATTGGAAACAAAGTGCTGGACTGCCATATTACATCTGTCCTTCTATATGGCAGTAAATGTTGGACGATTTCCTCAAGGATGGAGGAGAAGACCGAGGTATGTGGCTGTACAGAGGGAGGCTGAAAATACCATGGAGCGAGCACGTGAGCAAGAATGGGGTGGCGGAGAGGATGCAAACCAGAAGAAAACTTATATTTAACATCAGGAAGAGACAGCCGAGGTTCCTGGGACACAAAATATGGAAGGAAAGCCTGGAGAATCTAATACTCACAAGACGGATTGAATGAATAATAAACCGGGGAAAACAGCGCGAGACATATCTGAAAGGCTTGGAGAAATGGATGGCGGGATTTGAAACAGATACCAAGGGGAAAAATATTGAGAGGCATGGTTAAGAGGAAGTCCATGATGGCCTACGCCCTGAAGGAGCACGACAAGAAGATATATATATATATATCGATTCCGGCTAGAAAAAAGTGGATGTGCCTAGCCACATTGATGAGCTGTGATACAGCGAAATAGTCTTGTATGTGGATAACTTATATATATATATATATATATATATATATATATATATATATATATATTTCATATGTAGATTCAAATTTTACATTTGGGAATATGTATTTCAACAGGTTACTAGAGCCTGCATTTCACTAGTAACCTGTTGAAATAGCTATTCACCAAATGTAAAATTTGAATTTAAATATAAAATAAATGATTATCTGCTCATACATCGCGCTATCAGTTTCAGCTGAATCAGTTTTAATATTTGACAATATTACTAGTATTCATTAGGATTATTTACCAATCTTCTCCGGTATTTATTTCTGATATATATATATATATATATATATATATATATATATATGTGTGTGTGTGTGTGTGTGTGTGTGTGTGTGTGTGTGTGCGCGCGCGTGTTTAATGAAATTAATTTGTCACTGGGTAGATTCATGCCGACTTCAAAGTTTCATGAGAACACCACTTCAGTATCATCACTCATCAGAGCAGGTCCTTGTTCTTTTTTCTTATTTATATGGAGTTTCGTGTAAATTGATATTTTGTGAAAATTATCTTATTTGCAACAGGTGGACTTTCATTTTATTTATTTATTCTTATTGTGCAGATATTAGATTTCTTTTTATTGCTTTTTAATATGCGCGTGAGTAGGTATCCGGTAAATTGCTTTATATTGAATAGGTTTTCCGCTTACTTGCTTTATTAGTTTGTTTGTTCTTGTCATATAGGTTGACCGTTTTATAGGTTGACTCTTTTTATAGGTTTGAATATTTTCTTACTGTGTTGTAATATTTGACCGCTTAAGTGTTTCGTTTTTAGTTCATGTTTGAGTGTTTGTGTTCTTGTGTGTATTTGTGTTTGTTGACTTTATGTGTGATTTTTTTCCGTATGGAGATTGCTATATTATTTCTTGTTTCTTGTCGTGATTGAGTGGTTGTATATTTATATTTGTATATGCAGGGTCGTTTTGTGTTTTGTCTTTATTTGATTTCATTGTTATTTGTGTAGCAAACAAATATTTATCACAACTCAACACAACAACATCAAAATTCAAAACTATATATAATATAATTAATAACAGATAGCCACTCATTTTTCCGTCTACTAGAGCGGCTAGCTAATCCTCATTGCAGACCCTTGCTCAGGCATACTGGTATTGGTTAAAGACCCACAGATCTCACTTCTGAATTATACTGCAACTATGCAGAGTGGAATTTGGTTACAGTTTCTGGAAGAGAGCGCGTTATCCTGTCTGAACAAGGCCAGGACGTGCAAACCTTGAGTCATGACGACATGTGACTTACAAATATGACAACAATCGATTATCTCCCAAAATTCGCTCAATCTGTAGTATGTTTTCCAGGCACTTTCCAAAAATGCTGCATGTTGGGATTGCCTCCTCCAGCCAGATAATATCAAGAAGTTACCTTGCTGACAAAGAGACCATGGTGAGATTCGAACCCGGGCTTTCTGGTCAGAAAGCGAACGTTCTAACCCTTCTACCACGCGTAAAAATATATCGCACCGGAAATGTCACAAAAATGAAGTAACACATATATTAAGAAAATTTTAAAAAGAAAAAATTATACAAGAACAACCTGAGTGAATAGATTTTACCACACAAAACAAACGCACGCAAACACACACATCGAAAAGGCTATATATATACACAATAATATACACTCAATATACACAAAACAAAAATTAACAACACAAATTTACAAATATAACCATAAAAAGAAAATAAGTCTGTATAGCAAAATTACTGTCAGAAATAATTAAGAATCACAAATATTTAAAAGTGTTGTATCTCAAGTGGTAAAACAATACACAGATGTTGAAATAATACCTTTATTCGGTAGATACAATATAAATATCCCGTACTAGATCGCAACAATATGAGTGTTTGAGCTAGCAAATAACACGGTTGGTAACGGTAGCCCTCACATCACACTAACACTATTTTGCATTAAAATACAAAATTATGGCACACGGCCCAAAAGGGGAGGGAGCAGGAGTTGGTATTCACGTAACTATCCTATACCTAGCTAAATACTATCACGACCCATTCACTCATTACAATTTGCACAATCAACGAAAGAACCCATCCATCACCTTGCAATCCTTCATACACCACAATACCACAAATATAGAAGGGACACCTAAAAAGCAGGGAAGTAACCCATGACAATAAAACCGGCTCACTCTTTATATATAAGTAAACCCGGTCATGTGATCGAGCCACGTCACAATAAAAAGTTAAAAAGTAATAATATAGTAAAATATAAATAAGAAAGAAAATTCACAAAGAAAAAATCCACAAAAATATCGAAAGATCCACAAAAACTAAAATAACGGAAAAATTATAAAAAAACCGTAAAAACGTAATATATTAGATTGCTACAAAAATAATGGCCGCTCGAAGTGTCGTATTTATAAGGTGAAGTTTTGTTCACATTATAATAAATGTCTTCTCTTTAATAATTTTGAACTTATTTGTATTTATATGTATTATTGAAGCATAGAGACCCTTAATTATGAACATGACAAAACATGATCTTCGTTTACTTTTCTTGAAGGAATTCAAATTTAGGCTCAGTGCCTCCCAAGCTTCAGTCAATATCAGCAGAGCATGGAGAGATGGGTCTACAAGTGATCGGACAGTACGAAGGTGGTTCCAGAAATCCCGTACTGGTGATGAGAGCCTTGAAGATGAAGAAGGTAGAGGACGGTTATGAAACGAACGACTACAAGCAGTGGTAGATCAAAATCCACGTCAAAGTGTCAGATAAATGTCTCAGACGCTTGGTGTTAGCACTGCAACAGCCTCACGCAATTTACAGAGTATTCAGTCAGTTAAGTGCCATACGTGATACACGCTTGGGCGATCATGTCTCGACAGAGACATGACTGAATGGGCAGAAGATTATCCCGCAGTAGGTTGCCATTGCTTTCTGCGGTAGACTGGTTGCCGGCCAAGGCTATAGAACCCAATCTGTCCTGCTATTTAACCCATAACTGGAAGGAAGAGACGGATTAATACCTTTCCTTGCGCGTAAGTGAATGCAATGAATTCAAATGGAATTCGAACTCGGCTCCCCGGTTTCTCGTTCCGAGCTGATATCCACTGTACCACAAAGCCAAGTGAAAAAGTTCGATAAATAGGTTTCTAGAGATCTCAGTGAAAATAAAAATCTTAAACGTTTTGAAGTGTCTTCGATGCATAATTTGGGTAGCACCAATGATCCCCTTTTTGAAATAATAGTCACTTGTGAGCAAAAGTGGACCCTATACAATAACCGTAAATGATCAGTTCAATGGCTTCATTGTGATGAATCCCCGCCCAACATTTCCCAATGCTAAAATTGTATCAGCAAAATATTATAGTAATTGTCTGGGGGTGGGAGGGTTCTGCAATTGACGTTATCCATTACAGCCTTCTAGAAGCAGAGCATTAAAACAAATCTTTGCTCCAATCGACCTGCTGATTGAGACTTGCATTTGTGAATCGATGTTGTCTGATTCTGCTTCACGATAATGTGCTGTCGCATGTTGCAAGAATGACTTGGAATGCCTGAGTTTAACACATCCTCTCCTGATCTGTCTCCCACTGATTGTCCTTTTCTTTTTCAAGTAGTTAAGCACATATTAAATTGTAAAACTTTTAGGTCCAAATCAGAGGAGAAATCAGCGTCAAACGTTTTGTTGCATCACAGGCAAAACTTTTATCAAGTAGGAAATATAATCTCGTCAATCAATGACAGAGGTGCAGAGATGTTTAAGACTCGTATTTTAAGTAATTTTAATATTTGTACTGGTAATTTTTCAAAAATAAAATTACGCTTTGAACTCGGCTATTATTTTTCTAACAACTTAATATATATATTGTGGAATTATCAGTGCTGATTGCCCTGAAATCGTGTCGTGCTTCTTTATGATACCCCCGAGGAAAAATTGATATCTATCATTTGTATAAATAGTGGCAATTATTATAGAGAGCACATCATTTTATCAAACTAATACTCAATGTGTTATACTTTGGATATATATATATATATATATATATATATATATATGTGTGTGTGTGTGTGTGTGTGTGTGTGTGTGTGTGTGTGTGTGTGCTAACTCACTATAGTAGTAACAGCTTGAATATTTATTTCTGAATGAACCATTATCAACTATTATTAATATGGACCCAACTAGTTATGTTAATTATAGTGGCTTTTATTCTGCAGTAACATTCGTAGTAATGGTAAATTGAATATTTTTTATTAGATAAAACATTGTCAACAATTAACTTTTAAATCGTATTTCTTTCAACTTAATTTTATTTGCTTCTCATTCAGTTTTATTATTTGTACTATAACCACATAACCATGTATACATGCTACGATATCAAAGAATATTTGGAGTTATATTAGATAAAAAAAAGATAAATTTTATTTTTGGTAAGGGAATCTGTCAGAGATATTTCATTTGAAGATGGTGAACCATTCAGTGCTGCCATTATAGTAGTATGCCTGTTAGAAATCAGCAAATAAGAAATAGATAATACCGTGTATCAGTGCAAATGATAAAAAAGAATCCTTATTTTCATAAGGGACACATCAAAACTCGTTAGAAAACATAAAAAGAAAACTAAAAAGAAAAAAGCAAATAAGTTACTAAACACCAACAACGATTTAGAAATGCAGTAACAGACATATCCAAGCGCGGAATGTGCGAGAGATTCACTACTCCCAAAAAGTAAAGATAAAGTTACCCAAATTAAAAAAAAAAACAAAAAAAAAAACAAGACTTGAAATAACGCCTAAGCTGCAATACGATAGAATCCACAATGACTTCATTTTGCAAACAAAGATATAAAATCGTAGTTAAGAACAAATTTAAAACATTGAAAGAGTTCAGGAACGTAAAGCGAAACACCTTACGGGAAGCACTTATTTCAACAGCATAACTGTCATCCCAAGGGAGGAGGAATAAGAAACAAAATGGATGGTAGCCGAAGGAAAAGACAGACGACAGATAATACGAATAAATTGCGCAGCACAGTTAATGTTAAATAAAAAAAATTAAAAATTAAAAATAAATGCGAATAGACAGTAAGGGAATTGCTCAACGAAAACCATAGACGAACCATAAGATGTATGCATAAAAAGACCCGCAGGAGAGAAACCTGGACTCTCTCCGTCGGGTTTCTAGACACGCTGTAAACTGCACAATCCTTTCGTTGTCTGCATAGTACGTGTTTCGCAAACACTACATTTTCTTCTTCTTTATTTGCCGTGCCCTTTCAGGACGTAAGTCCTCATGGACTTCCACTTAGCCCTATTCCTTGCCACTCTTAACACTTTTCCTTTTGGTATTTCTCCTAAACCCTGATCCGCTACCCACTTGCTCAAGCTTATCAAGAATGTCTTTTTCCCTGTCTCTCTTTTCCTCTATTCGTTCTGTGGGTATTAGATTCTCCAAACTCTCATTATTTGTCTCAGAAATTTCAGCTCTCGCTTACTGATGTTAAGTAGAAGTTTCCTTTTCGTTTGCATCCTCTCCAAAATGTCGTCTTTGCGCACATGTTCGAGCCATGGTATCCTCAGCATCCTTCTGTAGAACTACATTTCTGTTGCTTTGAGTCTCTCCTTTATCTCTGAAGGGATTGTTTAACATTCGCTACCATATAGAAGGAAAGATATCACATAAGGGCCCAGTACTTTTTTGTTTTAATTTCCAACGAAATTTTCCTGTCTCTCAATAGTCTACTTAGCTTTTTAAATGCGTCTTTGGCCATGACAATGTGTCTTCGGATCTCAGTGTC
Organism: Ascarosepion bandense; assembly: GCA_037127315.1. Lineage (NCBI taxonomy): Eukaryota > Metazoa > Mollusca > Cephalopoda > Sepiida > Sepiidae > Ascarosepion > Ascarosepion bandense. The sequence goes on from JBBBDQ010001598.1 coordinate 1,734,279, forward strand.
GTACTTTGCGTCCTCAGTCAGAACACATCTCAGGTATTTCTGTCAGCCAGACAAGTGCCATACGTGATACACGCTCTCTTGAAAGAGACATGACTGACTAGGCAGAAGATTTTCCCGCACTAGGTTACCATTACTTTCTGCGGTAGACTAGATACCAGGCAAGGCTATAGAACCCAATCTGTCCTATTATTTAACCCATAACTGGAGGGAAGAGACGGATTAACACCTTTCCCAATGATATTTTCGCGTATAGCTATTATAGTAGTTTATGCGCCGACAACTCAAAGCTCGGAGGACGAAATAGAATCTTTCTATTCAATACTGGACAGTACCAAAGCTCAGTGCAAAAGCCAAGAAATTAGGATAATAATGGGGGACTTAAATGCAAAGGTAGGTAAAGATAGAGAAGGAGACACGAACGGCAAATTCGGACTAGGAGAGCGCAACGCAAGAGGAGAAAAATGGATCCAATGGTGCTCAGCCAATGACCAGGTTATTACTAACACCTGGTTCCAAGAACACCCACGATGTTTATGGACATGGAGAAGTCCAGGAGGCGACACGAAGAACCAAACAGATTATATAACTATAAACAAGAGATTCAGGAACGTAGTAGTCCAATGCAAAACATACCCAGGTGCCGACCGCGAAAGTGACCACATCCCAGTCATCTGCAAACTAAAAGTGAAACTCCGAAGACTGAAGAAGCCCAGCATATCACCAAGGCTGCCATATGACACGCTAGAGGACAATCTCACCCTGCAGAAAGAATACAATAACAGCGTGAGAAAGAAATATGAAGAACAAATTGGAAAAGGGTACTCAAAATGGGATTCACTAAAAGAAGCGATGGTGACCTCAGCGAACAACATAGCCCCAAAGGAAATCAGACGCAGAAGAAAAAACGAGTGGATGACCGAAGAGATCCTCCACATGATGCAAAGGAGACAAAAAATAACTCCAAGGCACGGAGCAGAGTACAAAAAACTTCACAGGGAGATGAGGAACAAATGCAGACAAGCCAAAGAGGAATGGCTCAACAACAAATGCGCAGAAGTAGAGAGACTGAGCAGTAACAACAAAGCAGAGATGCATAAAGAGATAAGAGAACTGACAGGACAAAAAATCTGCTCCTCAACAGAATGCATAAAATCCAAGGAAGGAACAATCATATTAGAGAAAGAGGAAATACTCCAGCGATGGGAAGAATATATAAAGGATCTCTTTTGCGACAAGAGAGAACAACCGAGAATACACAAGGAGATGGATGGACCGGAAATACTAAAATCCGAAGTGGAAGCTGCAATGGCCAAAATGAACAGAAACAAAGCACCTGGTCCAGATGGCATAGTGATAGAGCTGCTGACAGCCTTAGAAGAATATGGCATAGAAAAGATTACCGACATAATAAACGAAATTTATATGCAAGTCGATATTTATAGCGCTGCCGAAGAAACCTGGTGCAAACGAGTGCGAACTACACAGAACTATCAGCTTAATGAGTCACATTACAAAAATGATTGTCAGAATCCTGATGAATAGAGCGAGAAGCAGAATCAGGCCAGAGATAGGGCAGGAACAGTGCGGGTTCGTCAAAGACACTGGAACAAGGAACGCCATATTCATGATTAGGATGCTCTCTGAAAGGGCATTACAAATGAAGAAAGACTTGTACCTATGCTTCATTGACTACACGAAAGCATTCGACAAAATACGACACAAAGAATTGATGGAGATGCTAGGCAGCCTCAACATTTTCGGCAAAGACATAAGAATAATCAAGAATCTCTACTGGCAGCAAACGGCCTGCATACGGACAGGTAACGACCTCAGTAGATACACAAAGATAGAAAAAGGCGTAAGACAAGGATGTGTCTTTTCACCGGATTAGTTCAAGCTATACAGCGAGAATATTTTGAGGACCCTAGATGACACGCCATGATTTGTTATTGGAGGCCACAACCTGAGCAACATAAGGTATGCGGACGATACAGTACTGATTGCGGACACGGAAAGGAAACTGCAAGATCTCATACAGAAAGTAGCAGTAGAGAGTGACAAGAAGGGACTACAAATAAACTTTAAGAAAACTGAGTGCATGGTCATCAGCAAAAGATACAACCCAAAATGCCAAATACAGGTGGGGGATAACAGAATCAAACAAGTCCAAGAATTTAAGTACCTAGGAAGTGTTCTAACTGGAGATGGAATGTGCGACACGGAGATCCGAAGGCGAATTGGCATGGCAAAGGATGCGTTCCAGAAGATGAGCAAAATACTAACACACAGGAAAATCTCAATAGAAACGAAGAAAAGAGTGCTAGACTGCTACGTGATGTCAGTTCTTCAATACGGCAATGAATGTTGGACAATATCATCGAAATTGCTCGGGTGTAATGAAAGCTTTAAAACTAATCCATGGTCCTGGAGCTCAGACTCTTTGGACGAGTGTGTATGTGTTTGAAAACCGATATATATATATTTCTTAACTAGCAGCATAGCCCGGAGTTGCTCGGGTGTAATGAAAGCTTTAAAACTAATCCATGGTCCTGGAGTTCAGAATCTTTGGACGTTGGCACGAAAGACTGAAAAGCAATAGTTGTTTCCAGTTAAAGCAAAACTGTAGAGTGAAAGAAAAATGAATGGATGTAAATCAAATTTTGATTTCCTGCTATCGATATCAAATAAGTTTTTTCGTTGTAAACTGAATTTTGAAGGCTAAATAATTCCTCTGAGTAAATGGTATCATGGCTGAGACTAAGAACTACAATTATATCTACTTAGAGCCAAACCCGAAGTAAAAACTAAAATAAAAGGACTGAAAAAATACAGACATACAGGCAAATAAACAGACACACACACATACATCTTGCCTTATATATATATAATCGATTTTCTGCACTATTGTAAGAACTGTCAATCTTGAAACTTCTGGATATCGTTTCTTATGTTTTTGTCTATGAGTGCATCAAATTTGATTAAAATCGGACCACTCCTTCTATAACCCAATTTTTTCGATTATCGATTTTCGATATTTATCGGGTGTATCTCAACACAAAACCTAGCTAAGAACACTCGCAGACGCTTATAGTACAACTGTGTAAATTTTCAAGAAAATCAGTTCAGCCGTTTCGGAGTCTATAGGTAACGGACACACACACAGACACAGACACACCTAAGAACACTCGCAGACGCTTATAGTACAACTGTGTAAATTTTCCATAAAATCAGTTCAGCCCTTTCGGAATCTATAGATAACGGACACACACACACACACACAGAAAGTTCTATTGATAAATAAGTTTAGATTGTTATTGCTTAACGTACCTATTAATTAACAGAGGAACAAGCAGAATTATAATAGTAGGTTATCTTGAATAATTCAAATGAAAATTGACAACTTAAACTCATACCAGTCTTAGCGAAGACCTAAGTCACGTCGTGGGGTGTTGTTATGGCTCCATTTCATGTTTTTTCTATCTTCCCCATCATCCCTAGCGTTACATAGACAAAGTTCTCCTTAGTGTGTGGGCTGTACTTAATAAGACAATTTTTTGTATATCTCTGAAGCTGGGGTTTCCAGGGATTCTTTCAATGTGTTGTTTTGTTCCATTCTTTTTATCATTCCAAGTGCACCTACTATCACTGGCACAACTCTGGTTTTCAATTTCCACATTTTTTTCTATTTCAATTTCCAGGTCTTTATATTTTGACAGTTTTTCAAATTCTTTGGTTGCTATGTTACAATCCGCTGGACAAGCCATATCAATTATTATTATTATTATTATTATTATTATTATTATTATTATGTCATTTTTGATCATATTTCGATTTCTGCTTTGGTCTCACTACCAACCAAGTCTGCGGGGAGACCTAAGGCAGATAGTGGCGTGTTGTTATGGCTCTATTTCATGTTTTTCTATCTTCCCTATCATCCCCAGCATTACATAGATAAAGTTTTCCTTAGTGTGTGGGCTGTACTTAATAAGACAATTTTTTGTATATCTCTGAAGCTGGGGTTACCAGGGATTCTTTCAATGTGTTGTTTTGTTCCATTTTTTATCATTCCAAGTGCACCTACTATCACTGGCACAACTCTTGTTTTCAATTTCCACATTTTTTCTATTTCAATTTCCAGGTCTTTATATTTTGATAGTTTTTCAAATTCCTTGATTGCTATGTTACAATCCGCTGGACAAGCCATATCAATTAATAGACAAGTTTTCTCCTTCTGGTTTTTAACAATAATGTCTGGCCTGTTTGCTTCAATTTTTCTGTCTGTGTAGATGGTGTAATCCCATAGAATGGTTACATCTTCTATTTCTGTAACAGTTGCTGGGTGATGTTCATACCAGTGTTTGTTTACAGCTTTTCCATAATGTTTGCACTTTGCCCAATGTAAATATTGTCCAACTCTATCGTGGCGATTTTTATATTCATTTGGGCCAAGCAGAGAACAGCCTGAGATTAGGTGGTCTATTGTTTCTTGGTGTTTATCACAAAACCTGCATTTTGGATCCATATTATTATGCATAATATTTGCCTGGAAGTTTCTAGTGAAAAGACTTTGGTCTTGTGCTGCAAGAATAAAGCCTTCAGTTTCGGGCTTTAATCCAGATGCACGTAATCATCGATGAGTATTAACTTTTCAACATTGGATTTATTGGCACGTTATGGATATTGGCCATGCAGAGGTTTGTCTTGCCAGCGCTGTTTCATCTTTTCAAGAGCTTTATCTTTGGCTTTCATTTTCATATTTTTTGCCGCAATAGTTGCTTCTTGTCTTCCGTTTTGCTTTTCTACAGAATCTACTAACTGTAAATCTTGTTTGTATTTACTGCCTTCTTTTATTATTGAATATTTTTTCTTTCTTTCTTCATGTTGCCTTACTAATTGTATCATCCAATCCATTGTTGTTTCTATGTATGTTAGTAAGCCAATAGTTGTTGTCTTGTATGACAATTCCAGCTGAATAAGACCTCTTCCACCTTCTTTACGGGATATGTATAGACGGTCTACATCAGCCTTTGGAAGATGCATCTTATGCTTAGAAAGAAGCTTTCTTGTTTTAGCATCCATTCGCCTGATGTCGTTTAGAGTCCAGTTTAAGATGTTAAAGCTATATTGGACAACTGGGATTGCAAGGCTATTAATGGCCATAACTCTGTTCTGTGAATTTAATTCAGTTTTTAATATCATTCGTAGCCTTCTATAGTACTCTTTACGCACTATTTCTTTCTGTTTTTATGGTGAATGTTTTCGCTCTCATTTACACCTAGGTATTTATAAGCTTCTTCTGGTTTCAATTCTTTTATTGTTACAGCAGGGTCTAAGCTAATTGAGGATGTTTCTTGTATTGATCCACGTAAAACTGTAGCTTTAGCACATTTATTTAAATTAAATTTCATTCCAATGTCTTCGCTGAAGCATTTTACAGTTTGCAGAAGACCTTCCAGCTCATTATCATTCTTAGCATATAACTTTAAGTCATCCATGTAAAATAGATGGCTTATTTTCTTTTGGCCTATTTTATAACCACATTCTGTCTTATTAAGTTGACTGGTTAGTGCTATTAATGATATGCAGAATAGTAAGGGAGATAAAGAATCACCTTGAAATATACTTCTTTTGATGTTTATTTCATCAGACTTATAGGTTCCATTTATATGATTGAGGTAAAGGGTTGTTTTCCATATAGACATGCACTGTTTGATGAAATTGATGATGACGGGCGATATCTTGTATATATTTAAAGTCTTTAAAATCCAGGAATGTGGCACACTATCGAATGCCTTTCGATAATCTATCCAGGCAGTACTAAGATTTTTCTTTGTACTGTAGCAGTTTTCCAGGATCATTTTGTTAATTAGCAATTGGTCTTTACAACCATAACAGCCACGTTTGCACCCTTTTTGTTCAAGCGGTATCATGTCATTTCTTTCTAAGAACAAATATGTCTGTTTTGTTAAAATAGATGTTAATATATGTTGTCGGAAGACATGTAATTGGTCTGTAGTTTTTCGGGTTGTTTGTATCACCATTCTTGGGTAGAAGAAATGTAATTCCTTTGGTCATCCATGCAGGAATTTTAGTGGGATCGTCAACCATTTCTTGAAGTTCTTTGGCTAGATTTTTATGTGCTGTATTTAAATAATATAGCCAAAAGTTAGGAATTTTATCTATACCTGGGAATTTCCAATTGTGTGCTTTTTTAGTGCAAATTTAACATCATCTTCCGTAATTCCAGACCATGTCTGTTCTGGTTTATTTTTCATTCGTTCTATCTCTTGCGCAATCCAATGTACTTCCTTGCTATGTTCTTTAGGGCAAGCCCATATCTTTTCCCAGAACTGTGTGACTTCTTCCATTCTGGGGGGACTGTCACTTCAATTCTTTTTTTACCTATTTCCCTGTAAAATCTCTTTGTATCAGTCTGAAAAATCTTGTTTTGTCTGTAAAATCTTGCTCTTTTTTCTCATAGCGTCTTATTCTTTGAGCCTTCAGTTGGATTTTTTGCTTTATTTTTTCTTTATTTCATTAGACTTCATTTTCATTCCTAATGTTATATTTTCTTTCGGCTCTTCTGCTTTTCCTAGTTCTTATATTTATTCCTCTACTCAGTTCATCCAGTACTGATAGTTCACTTCTAAGTTGTTCGATTTCTTTTTCTATTTTTCTTTTCCAAGGTGGATCTTCATGTCTGCGAGACTGCCTTGTTTTTATTTTGATATTCAATTTTTTTGTTGCTGCTATTGCTGATGCATATATTACTTCGTTGAGATTTGTATGAGTGTCTTCATCCAGTATTAATTTAAGTGCTGCATTGTAGAGTTTAATAGTTCGGAGGTTATGTTTTGTTGGTTGTAATTTTGGGAGCTGTTCTCGTTCCTTCATTGTAATATTTTGTATTTGACTTAGATGGTTTTTTATTTCTATCTTGGCTTCCTGTATATTGTTCTTATTTTCCGTCAAATAATTATCTTCGATGTGTCCTGAACTCGTTTTATTTTCGTCTTTTAACTGACTCAGATCACACCTTTCCAGCACTTTTATACTTACAGCATTATCTTCGCAGTGATTTGTGTGTTTCACGGTTTCTACATTAGGACCTGTGGCTTATTTGATGTTATTACTTTTTATTTCTGATTCTGATTCCGGTTCCTTTTCATATTTTGTTGATTCGTCTCTTCTTGTTACAATTCTTTTAATTTCATTAATTTCAGCCTCTGTCAGTCGGTTATTACGAATAATGTACCTACGTATATTGGCTAATTTATTTTCGTCAATATACTTTCTATTTGCTTGACCAACTTTTTCACGCCAAATGTCATATGTTTGGCGAGTCACGTTTTTTTGAGGTTTGAGTAACGCTTCATGAAATGCAGTCATAACGACTTTGTACTCCTCACGAGACCATTTTATTTTTTCTTTCTTTAAATATACGGTTGTAGATCTAGCTGGTGAATTTTCAGGACCATCATTAGGATTATCCTGGTTGTGGGGACCTGAAGATTCATTCTTTGTGTAGTATTATTATTATTATTATTATTATTATTATTATTATTATTATTATTATTTTCTTCGGTTTCAGTTTTATACACTGCTTTCTGGGTCTCAACAAGAGACTTAAAGTCAGAAATGGTTTTATGACACTTTCCAATGATCACACATATTTTAACTACATGAAGTTCGTCGTAATAATTGTCAGTACAATCTTTTCCATTTCTTTAAATCAACGGCTACAAGGAACCCCTTCAAGGACCTTTCGAAACATTTTCAAATCAATCCGAGAGATCCAACTACAACTGGAATCATTGAATTGCCTCATGTGTTACATTTTTTAGTTTTTCAGTTTAAGGTCCTCGCATATTAATTTTTTTTTAAATATCGTAAAGAATCAACAGAGACAGCTATGTCAGTAAAAGATCCGATACTGTTTTTGTAGATTTTGATCGCGATGTCTGGGTGATTATTTTTGATTGCTCTGTCTGTGTATATTATAAAGTCCCATAAAATTGTCACAAAGTTCTATCTATGTAATCGGATCTGGGTAGTGTTCATAACAGTTTCCTTCTCGTAAAAGGGGCATATTTTCCAGCGCAGATATTGAACCACTCTATCATGTCGAGTTTTATATTCAGTGAGAGCTAACATTGTGCAACCTGATACAACATGATTAATTGTTCCTGGATATTTAGGATATAATCAGCATTTTGAGTTAACACAATTTTACAGTATGTGTACTTGGTAATTTCAAGTGGGCAAGCAATGGTCATGTGCAGCAAGAATAATGCATTCAGTTTCAGCTTGGGACTCTGCACTATATATCAAGTGATGTTTACGGGGTTTGTCTACGTCAGCTTGTTTCGTACGGGAAGAGTTCTGGCAATGAACAGACTAATGTTGACATCGTTTTTTGTATTTTGAACATTGCATTTGCTTTTGTTTTCTTTTTAGGCTCTTTGCCGTTGCAATAAGTGTGTTATGGTTTATTTGTCCTTCATCGCCCACTTGAAATTCCCTTTTGAATTTTCTGGCTTCCTTATTACTGAATAAATTTGCTTATTTCTTTCAAGTTCTTTGACATAGTTCATTATCCAGTCATTTTTAGTTTCCAGGATTGATTATTGTGGTTTTGTAAAACAGTTCTGGTTGAACTAATCCTCTGCCTCGTTCGGATCTGGACACATGCAAACGATCAACATTAGCCTTATGATGATTCATGCGATGGCAAGCGAGAAGCTTTCTTATTTTGACATGCATTTGATTAATGTCAGATATATTCCAATTAAGGATGCTGAAACTGTATTGTGCCACTGGTACAACCAAAGTGTTCATGGTTGATATTTTGTTTTGTGAATTCATCTCGGTGTCTGCTACCATAGAGACACACCTGTAGTATTCTTTTCTTACTTTCTCATTCATTTAAGTATGCTGTATCCCTTCTTCGTTGCTGACTCCTCCGAATTTATAGACTTCTTGTTCCAGTTCTTTATTCTTTGTAAGAAATTCCACATCTATTGAGTGTATTTTGGTAATTCTTCTTTTCTTGAATTTTACTTTCGCACATTTATCTAATTCGAAATCCATACCGATATCATCAATGAAACATGTTACAGTATTGAGGTGACCCTTCAACATGTTACAGTATTGAGGTGACCCTTCAACATGAAGAATAAGTGATTAATCACTTTCTTTATTTTACTTTGTATCCATAATTATTTCTGTTTAGTTCATGCCAAATGGGAATTAACGACAAACAGAACAGAATGAGCTATAGAGAGTTTCCTTGAAAGATTCCTCGTCGAACATTTGAAAAAGGCAATACCTTTGGTGTGATTCAGGTTTAATATGGTTTCCCACAGTTCCATCCCGCATTTAAGGAAATTTACCATCACTTTGTATCTTTTCAAAGCCTTAGGAATACAAGAGAGGGACGCACCATCAAAGGATTTACAGCAATTTATCCAAGCTCTTCCGGCTTACGGCCATATCACGTTGAATACGCCGGTTCTCGCTCGATCAGCGAAGTTAAGCAACGTTGAGCCTGGTCAGTACTTAGATGGGTGACCGCTTGGGAATACCAGGTGCTGTAAGCGTTTAGTGATGGATGTGCGTTGTGGTGCAGTAAATATCGACTCAGAAAGAGAAATCGGTGAGCCCAGTTCGAATATCAGTTGAATGCCCTGCATTCACTTAAGCACTGGTACCCTTGGGAAAGGTATTAATCCGTCCCTTCCTTCCAGTTATGGGTTAAATAACAGGGTAGGACTTGGGGACCCAGCCCTTAAAAACAAATCCCAATGAATCTTGATACTCGAAAAGAAAAATGTATTATTAGACACAAAACTTGTATAAAAACAACGATAAATTGTTGAAAGAAAAAGGTATTACCAGCAATAAATAAAAATAAAATTTAGTTGGCAATAAATGACCCGCCGAGGTTGATATGCCATAAAAACAAAACAACCAAACAACCAAGCTGTTCCATGAGAAGAATGTTTTATTCATCGAGGAAAGATTAAGCATTGTTCTTCCAAACAGATGCGATCAATTCATATATGTTGGACAGATATGTTATTCGCTTATAAATTTTTGGATATTCTATTTAACTTGTTTTTGATAAGAGATTTGTAATACTTTCAGTGATCTATTTTAGAATTTCCCTGGGTTTATTATTTAGCATTTATAATGTTTGTGTAAGTGTTTTCTAGATTCTGGAATTTGGGAAATTTCTTGGTTATATTTTGTAAGTCATGGACAGGTTCACCCTTCATTCTTTATTTTTCACGTTTGATCCTCTCTACACTGCTTCTATAGTTGGGTTGGGTTTGTAACGATCCAGAAAACCAGTATATATCACCAATTTGTTCGTTTTACCAATGGTTATATGATAGTTTGAGTAAATGCGTTGAAAATCTATTAAATGGAATCAGACTGCTGAAAAAATATTAATGGTTTACAATGTTTTATCTATAATACAAATAAAAACTCAGGAAAATATTAACACTAATATTAGTCCGAACTTGTTTAGGATATCTTTTCTGTTATAATTCATGTTATAATTCTTTTATAAACAAATTATTGTTGCGACGATTATACGGAGAAAATACAGAACATGTCTATATGGTCCAAATTGATTTTTGTTAGCCGTTGGTTCTCTTAGCTCAAAAAGTAAAGCACCCGTCACAACATATGTTGCTTACAAAGGCCGAATAAATGGGAGCTCTTAGTTTTATTTCCAATAAACGCTGTTTGTCAGGTCCGTAGAAAGTTGGCTTGAACAGTCACCAGAAAAAAGCAGGTGAAAATACAAGAAAGAAAAACTTACATCAAAACGAGTCTACAGAGAATCTTTCATGTAAATCTCTCTCTCTTGCTCTCTCTCATTCACTCTCTTTCCCTCTCTCTCTCTCTCTCTCTCTCTATATATATATATATATATATATATATATATATTTAACTGTCGGAACAAAAATCTGCTTCGTCGTATGGTGTTCTTTTGTTATTGAAAATGTGTATGTTAGATGAGTTTTCAGATAGTCTGCGGCTGATTGATATTTGTTTGATGTTTGAAGGTGGGTAGTTGGAGGATGTGTGTACGTAAGTTAAATTGTCATTATCTTTTGTGTACAGTTCATATGTATTGTTGTCCAAGTTTAGGGTGACGTCTAGGAAGTCAAGTTAAGGGTGACATCTAGGAACTTGGACAACAATAAAGAACACCATGCTACGAAGCACTAAAGGAATGTGGATACAAACAACAACTACAATATACACCTCTGCAACGAAAAAGGAAAAACAGAAAAAGAAATATTATCTGGTTTAATCCACCATACAACAAAGCCGTCAAAACAAACATAGGTAAGACATTCCTGAAATTAATAGAAAAAAAAACTTTCCACTGACAAACCCATTAGCAAAAATATTCAACAAAACAACGTCAAAATCAGTTACAGCTGCACAAAAAATATTACACAAATAATAAAATGCCCCAACAAAAAATTAACAACCTACAATAATGCAACCGAAGAACCTCAATGCAACTGCAGAAACGGAACTACATGTCCACTCCAAGGAAATTGCCTGCAAAGAAACATAGTATATAAAGCCAAGGTAAGTGCAAGCAACAACACTATGTACTACATCGGTGCCACTGAGGGACCATTTAAGAAAAGAAAAAACAACCACAATCTTTCCTTCTCCAACAGAAAATATTTGAACGGCACTACACTATCGATATACGTATGGTGTCTAAAAGACAGAAATAGTTCACCAACAATAAGCTGGAAAATACTTAAAAAAGCACCTGCCTACAACAACATTACAAAAATGCCTACTTTGCCTACAAGAAAAAGAAGCAATTATATCTCATACCCGCAAAAGAACTTACTAAACGTAAGATCAGAACTAATTTTCAAATGCAGACATGAAAATAAATACCTATTATCACAATTTATACCAAACGGATAAAAAAAGGAACCGCTGATACCATAATCCTGTCAATTATTCTCTAGTTCAAACTACCACCATAATAATTGCATTTATTGTTATTACCATTCCACCACAATTACTAATCACTACTACAGCTTTACAATAACTATTTGCTACCACAACTGTTATTAACATCAGTCTCACCGCAAACATTACTAGTGCCGTATTAGTCCGCAATCATCAATTAACGGAAATTACCTCACTCTGCCGTAATAAAATGAATACCACCACACATATATACTAACAAGCATTAGAATTTCTAATTAGAATTTCTACCATGTAAATATGCGCAACTACAAAACAAAACAAGCTAATAACCGATTTTAAAGTAGAAATAACAATACAGCCTTAAATAAAATAATAGCAATTTTTGCCTATCATAGTTTCACACAGACCCCATCATACGTACATATGCACGTACGAAAAATCGACAACTGTCCGCGCGGTGACATTGCTACACTATTCAAATACACCAACCGAATGCGTATGTATATATATACATATATATGCTGAGCCCCGTACGATTCGCATATAATTTTCTGTGAGCCGCGCGCGTGTGTGTGTGCGTCTTTGCGCACGTCAATGGGTGTACAAATGTTATTAAATGTCTGCGTCTGTTGTGACGACAGATTTTCCTCCCACTTCTACAAAAATAGACGAATATACGCAGCCCTACATATAGCCAATTTTTTAAAAAGATTAATCAGATTGTCTGACGATCGCAAGAGCGTGAAACCCAGGATTATAAACTCACACCCATGTATATGAATATATATATATATATATATATCGGATTACTATTTACGCTCTCACACCCTAATTGAGAGCATTCTGGAAGAATGGTAGACTTTGAAGAAACAGTAGCTACTCTAAAATACACGCATCGCTCATTCAATTAGACATTGGCGTATGATACATCATATGCTAAAAGTCTGCCTCCTTGTACCGAGCGCTCATAGCTCAGAGGTAGAATCGCTGACTGACGCCAATTAGGTCGAGTTTCAATCCTGGGTTAAAAGCAATCGGATGTCTAACCGTACTGATGAGCTGCGATGCAGCGACACAGATCTGTCTGCGGATGACTATATATACACACATATATTAGTCGGCGATTCTACTTCTGAGCTACGGGCCCTCGGTGGAAGGAGGCAGACATTTTAGCATGTATATTATCATTATACACGCTCAATAGCTGAGAGTGTTCTAATTCATTGCTGAATGAACGATGCGTAGATGCCAGAGTAGCTACTGTTTTTCAAAGTCTACCGTTCTTCCAAAGTGCTCAATCAGGGTGTGAGAGCGTAAATCGTCATCCGATATATATATATATATATGTATAGCTGTGAGTTTGTATATAAGGTTATTCATGTCCCCTTGATAAGCTCTACGTATTTAGCTTTTCATGTCTCAGTCACTGAAGAGCTATGCATGATATACGCTTGGCCTATCATATCTTTTTCGGTTTCTGACTAACTCGCAGATTTCCCGCAGTAGGTTGTCCTTCATTTCTTGGCAACCAAGGAGAAAAGACACAGTTTTTCTTGCTATTCAACTCATAGCAGAAGATGAGATATGTATTCATCCCTTGCCGAAGTGTATTTCTACGTAAGTCAATGTAAAGAAGAAAACTGGAATTGGAACTCTACTCGCAGACTTCTGATTCCGAGCCCTTATCTATTATAGAACGTCGAATGGTAGAAAGGTAAAATAATTCGATATCAAGGTGGAACCGCTTTTCTTTCTTGTGAACGGTTTCTATATATTGCTAACTTTTCGTAGGTCGGATTAATTAAATTTCGCCTCTAAAAACAAAATGACCTCTTTGTCATCTTCAATATCTAGATTTTCTGATCATACGTGATAACATTATAATGGTGTTTTTAGCAGTTTTAAGATTCATTACTTTAGGAAAAAAGAAAAATATTAGCAACTCAAAATCTTATTTATTTCTGCATTAATTAAACAATGAAGAACGGAATATATGACAAATATATGTTCTTTGACAAATGTATTAAATATCTGTTTTTTATTTAACAAGCCTTTAAAAGATTCTGTTTAGAAAATGCGAATTTAAGACATTTTCCTTTTATCTCATATAAGACTTACCAGTGAAACAGGAGATGATTTCACTAAAGAATATTTAAAAACAATTGCTAGTCTTTTATAAACAAAGCTAAATTGTTGGCTAACAGAAGAATCTATCTTTCTTTTTCTTGCTGTAACTAAACATCGCTTCTTAATCTTTTTCCATTTTTCCTTGAGAAATTTATAGGGTATTGGTATTGTTTAACGAACGTGCTAAGTAAGAAAAAAATGATTTTATCTTGACAATGACAATCATTTTAAAAAGGAATTTAAAGTGGTTGAAGAAGTGCCGATAAATTATATTACACATTGTTACGAGGAAGCATTTATATAAAAATAATATTAATAATGTATAAGAAGTTATAGTAAAGTATTCTATTGAGTTTTACTTGTTATTACAAAAGTGTTTTAATTCATGAAATAGTTGTTAAATGGAGAAATTAGGAAGAGAACGTTTTGGAAGATTGTGAATGTTCGAATAAAATCGAGAGAATTTTAAATAGTTCTAGAAATATGCAAAATAGTTGTTAGCCCCATTAAAAATAGGTTTTGGGAAAAGAGTAGTTAGTTGTTAAAAGGATGTGCTGATATTATCAATTCCGGTTTTGATTCAAGGATTTATATCCAGCCGAAAGAATCTCTAAGAAAAACTGCCGACCAACTAAAACCTGAAAGAAAACCTCATGGATTTAAAAGGGTAAATAGATTTTTTTTTTACCTTTTCCTTGACCATACTTTGTTTTTGTTTTCTTTTTTTTTAATCATTTCACCCCAAGCAAGGCATTCCACTGTCACTATTGCGCAGGGGATTACATCGGGAAAGTGATGAGAAAGAGTGGTTAAGGGGTTACATAGGGGAAAGTGATGAGAAAGAGTGGTTAGTTATAGAAAATGTCGGAAGGAGGGTGGTAGACGGATGAGGATACCGAGGAAGGGGGTTGGGTGGATGGGTAGAGCGTTTGAGAGAATGGATGCGAATGTGTGATGTGGAAGTTTTTCTTTATATACACATTTAAGGATTTTAAGTATAGAACTTAAACTACTTCGCTAACTTAACTGGGTAAAGATATTGACCCTTTCTTCCCCTTCATAACACTTCGCCTGCCAGTAGTAAACTCTACGTTTCTGTTTTGAATGCAAAAAGTTGTAAATTTTGTATGTATTATCATTTTGTGTTTATCGTAAATTAAATATTTGTTTGTGATTTAACTCTGAGTTTTGGTCCCTCATTTTTTTCTTTTGTTACACTTAACATGTAACAACATACTGCAGCGGCAAAGAGCAGGAAAACGAAAGCAAATGCAAATGACCAATTGCAAAAGCGATGGCAAGATAAACCTCTTCATGGTCAATATTTTGCCCTTACGAAACATGCTAGACAAATCCCGTAAACATCAGTGGTTACGTAGGGTAGAGTTGCAAGCTAAAACCGACGGTTTTATTCCTGTTGCAAGGGAATATTGCTGCCTCGCTTAAAATTACCAAGCACACATTCTGAAAACTTGTGTTAACATGAAATGCAGATTCCGTGCTCAATATCTAGAAACAGTTGACCACCTTACCAGTGTTAGCCTCCAGTAAATATAAAACTCGCCATGATAGAGTGACCTATTGTTTGTAATGAAAGATATGCCACTTTTGTGAGAAAGAAACTAGTATGAGCATTACCAGCTTACAGATTTTACAATATACACAATCAAGAACAATCATATCTAATCGCCCCCAAACATCTTGATTAAAAATTAAAAAAACAGAATTTGCTTTTTCATTGTCCCTGTATATTGTAATTTATCTTGAAGATTTTCAAAAACTATAAAACTATAATTATCTTGAGGTGGGAATCTAAAATATATGGCATACGCGAACAACAACAATTCCAGTTGTCGTTGGAGACTTTAAATTGATTTTAATTGAATGGTTTAATTGAAGGGATCCCTGTTAGCCTTTAAAATTTATTCCAAATCTTACAAGTACAGCTCTCACAATAAGTAAAGTTTTATCAATATAAGATGTAGGTGCTTTTATAAAAAATAGTCAGTGAAAGATGTGATGATGGCATTTCTAACCCAAGGTTTCTACTTTGGGACCGGGAGAAAATGTGTATAAAACAGAAATCAAAGATAATAATAATAATATTAATAATAATAATAATAATAATAATAATAATAATAATAATAATAAATATAAAAATATAACATCAGGAATGAAAATGACGTCTTATTAAATAAAGAAAAAATAAAGCAAAAAATCCAACTGAAGGATCAAAGAATAAGACGCTATGAAAAAAGAGCAAGATTTTACAGACAAAACAAGATCTTTCAGACTGATACAAAGAGATTTTACAGGGAAATAGGTAAAAAAAGAATTGAAGTGACAGTACCCCCAGAATGGAAGAAGTCACACAGTTCTGGGAAAAGATATGGGCTTGCCCTAAAGAACTTAGCAAGGAAGTACATTGGATTACGAAGGAGATAGAACGAATGAAAAATAAACCCGAACAGACATGGTCTGGAATTACAGAAGATGATGTTAAATTTGCACTAAAAAAAGCACACAATTGGAAATTCCCAGGTATAGATAAAATTCCTAACTTTTGGCTATATTATGTAAATACAGCACATAAAAAACTAGCCAAAGAACTTCAAGAAATGGTTGACGATCCCACTAAAATTCCTGCATGGATGACCAAAGGAATTACATTTCTTCTACCCAAGAATTGTGACACAAACAACCCGAAAAACTACAGACCAATTACATGTCTTCCGACAACATATAAACTACTAACATCTATTTTAACAAAACAAACATATTTATTCTTAGAAAGAAATGACATGATACCGCTTGAACAAAAAGGGTGCAAACGTGGCTGTTATGGTTGTAAAGACCAATTGCTAATTAACAAAATGATCCTGGAAAACTGCTACAGTACAAAGAAAAATCTTAGTACTGCCTGGATAGACTACCGAAAGGCATTCGATAGTGTGCCACATTACTGGATTTTAAAGACTTTAAATATATACAAGATATCGCCCGTCATCATCAATTTCATCAAACAGTGCATGTCTATATGGAAAACAACCCTTTACCTCAATCATATAAATGGAACCTATAAGTCTGATGAAATAAACATCAAAAGAAGTATATTTCAAGGTGATTCTTTATCTCCCTTACTATTCTGCATATCATTAATAGCACTAACCAGTCAACTTAATAAGACAGAATGTGGTTATAAAATAGGCCAAAAGAAAATAAGCCATCTATTTTACATGGATGACTTAAAGTTATATGCTAAGAATGATAATGAGCTGGAAGGTCTTCTGCAAACTGTAAAATGCTTCAGCGAAGACATTGGAATGAAATTTAATTTGAATAAATGTGCTAAAGCAACAGTTTTACGTGGATCAATACAAGAAACATCCTCAATTAGCCTAGACCCTGCTGTAACAATAAATGAATTGAAACCAGAAGAAGCTTATAAATACCTAGGTGTAAATGAGAGCGAAAACATTCACCATAAAAAAATGAAAGAAATAGTGCGTAAAGAGTACTATAGAAGGCTACGAATGATATTAAAAACTGAATTAAATTCACAGAACAGAGTTATGGCCATTAATAGCCTTGCAATCCCAGTTGTCCAATATAGCTTCAACATCTTAAACTGGACTCTAAACGACATCAGACGAATGGATGCTAAAACAAGAAAGCTTCTTTCTAAACATAAGATGCATCATCCAAAGGCTGATGTAGACCGTCTATACATACCCCGTAAAGAAGGTGGAAGGGGTCTTATTCAGCTGGAATTGTCATACAAGACAACAACTATTGGCTTACTAACATACATAGAAACAACAAAGGATTGGATGATACAATTAGTAAGGCAACATGAAGAAAGAAAGAAAAAATATTCAATAATAAAAGAAGGCAGTAAATACAAACAAGATTTACAGTTAGTAGATTCTGTAGAAAAGCAAAACAGAAGCCAAGAACCAACTATTGCGGCAAAAAATATGAAAATGAAAGCCAAAGATAAAGCTCTTGAACAGATGAAACAGCGCTGGCAAGACAAACCTCTGCATGGCCAATATCCAGTACGTGCCAATAAATCCAATGTTGACAAAGTTAATACTCATCGATGGTTACGTGCATCTGGATTAAAGTCTGAAACTGAAGGATTTATACTTGCAGCACAAGACCAAAGTCTTTTCACGAGAAACTTTCAGGCAAATATTATGCATAATAATATGGATCCAAAATGCAGGTTTTGTGATAAACACCAAGAAACAATAGACCACCTAATCTCAGGCTGTTCTGTGCTTGCCCCAAACGAATATAAAAATCGCCACGATAGAGTTGGGCAATATTTACATTGGACAATGTGCAAACATTATGGAAAAGCTGTAAACAAACACTGGTATGAACATCATCCAGCACCGGTTACAGAAATAGAAGATGTAACCATTCTATGGGATTACACCATCTACACAGACAGAAAAATTGAAGCAAACAGGCCAGACATTATTGTTAAAAACCAGAAGGAGAAAACTTGTCTATTAATTGATATGGCTTGTCCAGCGGATTGTAACATAGCAATCAAGGAATTTGAAAAACTGTCAAAATATAAAGACCTGGAAATTGAAATAGAAAAAATGTGGAAATTGAAAACAAGAGTTGTGCCAGTGATAGTAGGTGCACTTGGAATGATAAAAAATGGAACAAAACAACACATTGAAAGAATCCCTGGAAACCCCAGCTTAAGAGACATACAAAAAATTGTCTTATTAAGTACAGCCCACACACTAAGGAAAACTTTATCTATGTAATGCTGAGGATGATAGGGAAGATAGAAAAACATGAAATGGAGCCATAACAACACGCCACTACCTGCCTTAGGTCTCCCCGCAGACTTGGTTGGTAGTAAGACCAAAGCAGAAATCGAAATATGATGAAAAATGACATAATAATAATAATAATTGACAAGTTAAACACATACGAGCGTCATCGCTTCCTCTTTCTTTTTTTTCTGTTTGTCTTTTCTGTAACCAAACAACGTCACGGATATACCTTTTCCATCATTCCTCATGATCAAAACACAATATTCAATAATATTTTAGGAATTGGTAGAGAACAACATACCTTATAAAAAGTTATCTTGAGTAATAAAAATAATTATTATTATTACTATAATAATATTACAATTACACTTATTATATAATAAATATTAGAAACTATAAATAAATTACCCATAGAACACTTATTTGGTTTTCATAACTACGATATACCATAATTTACTATAATTATTTAACTCTAATTATAATCTAAACATCTCAGCCACTTTAACTCATGAGGCAGCACGAAATGAAATCTAAATAAAACATGAAACTCAACCTGCTTTTAAAAATATTGTCTACCTTTAATTAGCAGTTATAAAAACACGAAATACTTAGGGCTGAGATGAAAATAATTCGTCATTCTCTCATTTATGGGTGTCGCAGTCGTCATTACACGTGCTCTAAAGGACTAATGTCATTTCTGTTGTTTCATTGACTACATCTCGTTAATATCGACTGAAATTTATAAAACCTTCCCTTAAGAGTTTACCAGAAAAAAAAAACAGGCTTCTCTCTCTTTCTCTCTCTCTAGTATAGATAGGAGTTTACTTCCTAACCTTCTGCTTAAAGTTATGAAGAATATCTTCATTTTCATTGTCTTATTATTTTTCTTTCTTGTTATATAAGCTATACATTTTCATAATAACTGCTGTTAGCAATGCCCGTCTAAGAGATCTTCTGAAAGGTTTTCTGATTAAATGTTTTATTCATGACGACAGATAAGGATTATGTAAAATAAAACGCATGTCAGCTTCATATCAATGTAAATATTTTTTAATGTTTGTGATCAAAAGCTTTCAAACATTTTTCTCAAATAATGACTGTGATTATGAGAATAACTTTACTGACCAAATATTTACAATTACTGTCGGTTAAAATTTACATAAATAATTTTCATAAATTATTTTTCGTGAAGTTAGACTTAAGTCCACTGTTATAGCTCTTTCTTGTACTGAGTAGAATTTCCTTTTAAACCTTTTCTTTTCAGTTCTCTGGAAAGTTAAATTGGTTGTACCTTGAATTTCTCTTTGACTTACATGGGCTAACCATTTTGGCAGTTGTTTGTCTTGCAATTATTCAACTAATGTGATCTTTGTTGTTTTAGTGTATGATTGTGATATTGCAAAGCTAGTTTACAGCATTTAACACCTAAAAAGTTCGTTCGCTTAAAGGCATTTAATCGTTGATTTTAGGAAACCCAGAAAATGCTTCAAGATTGTATAGGCGGAGCAGGAGGATTTTTGGAAGAAGATTCCTTCTTTTGTTATATCGTATTTAATAAGTTTGTTACGGAAATTTTTAGTCCAATAAACCGTTAAGCATGATAAAATATCAACAAAACGGATGTATCTAAACATATTTATAAATGGAACTTTGCCCCTCTCTCTCTCTGTGTGTGTGTGTGTGTGTGTGTGTGTGTGTGTCTGTGTGTGTCCGTTAACTATAGACTCCGAAACGGCTGAACCGATTTTCTTGAAAATTTACACAGCTGTACTATAACCGTCTGCGAATGTTCTTAGCTAGGTTTTGTGTCGATGTACCCCTGATAAATATCGATAATCTAAAAAAATCGGCTTAAAGGAGTGGTCCGATTTTAATCAAATTTGATACACTCATAGACAAAGACATAAGAAACGATATTCAGATGTTTCAAGGTTGCAGTTCATACAATAGTGCAGAAAATTTGATATCGATTCCTGGAAATCAAAATTTGACTTACATCCATTCATTTTTCTTTCAGTCTACGGTTTCTCTTTAACTGGAAACAACTATTGCTTTTTATTCTTTCGTGCCAACGTCCAAAGAGTCTGAGCTCCAGGACCATGGATTAGTTTTAAAGCTTTTATTACATTCGAGAAACGCCGGGATATACTGCTAGTAAACAATAATTTCGTAGTATATTGTCATATAGGAATAAAGTTTCACTACCGAGAGTTGGTTTTGAACACGGATCGCCAGAGTGTAAACACAGTTAACTTGGTCTTAAAGTAATTAGGGATATCGTGCTTTTGGGATCACTTGAAAATTTTTAAAACAATATATATGAGTATATGATAGGCATTCGGGGATTAGTATGGGAAGAATAAGTGTCTGACACAATATTTTTCGAAGGTGCTATTATTCTTGTATTTTTGACTTAACAATGTAGCTTCACGAAAGTGACTTTAAAAAATCCACTATCGACATTGCGCTACGCATGGAAATCTGATTAATCGCCTGCATTTGAAATCGGAAAAAAAACATCTTAACATCACTGCTACTTTCTCAAGAATCGAAGTGATATCCAAAAGAGATTGCTTGCATTAGACTGATGACAAGAAAGTTTGTTTATTATTAAAGAAATTGTCCCTCGTTGAACATGAAATTTAAGTGAATATTATTTTGCCCTATCAACAGGCAAAATAAATTTTGATGAAACTCTTGCAATACTATCAAAAATGTTTGGTGAGATGAGTTAATTATTTAATACACGATAGCAATGTATCAACTTATTAAACTGCGACAATGACGAATTAGTCACTTATGCAGGTGTTGTAAATCGAGAATATGAGAAGTTCAAGTTAAATGAATAAACTCCAGATTTATTTAAATGCTTCATATTCGTACAGGGCTAAACTTCTAATAAGGACACAGAAATCAGATTCACGATACTTGCTAATCTTTTTTTTTTTAATCATACCACGACGAGCAAGGCGGTAACGCCACTGATGTGCAGGGGGCTACATAAAATTGAAGAGATTGGAAAAGCTAAAACCGGAAACCGCATCCTAAACAGGAAACAAAGGATGAGCCTCTTCACCTGTTCAGTAGACGTGGGTGCAGTATGAACCGGGCAATAGTTTAGTCTATCTACTCCAATTGAAAAAAAAAAGTGAGAAGATTGTAAAAGAGAAAACCGGAAACCGCATCCTAAACAGGAAACAAAGGATGAGCCTCTTCACCTGTTCAATAGACGTGGGTGGAGTATGAACCAGGCGATAGTTTAGTCTATCTACTCCAATTGGAAAAAAAAAGGGAGAAGATTAGAAAAGAGAAAATCGGAAACTGCATCCTAAACAGGAAACAAGGGATGAGCCTCTTCACCTGTTCAATAGACGTGGGTGGAGTATGAACCGGGCGATAGTTTAGTCTATCTACTACAATAATTAGAAATGGATGCCGAATTAACTCCACAGAAAATAGTGGTTTGTATCAACGTAATGTAAATCTAAAACTCTATACCACAACGATTGAGGAAAGAGTTATTTCGCAAGCACAGAGCATCCCACCATGTCAGAGAAATGAGTACCGATGTCTTTCAACTCCTAAGCGAACACTAAAAATAGGGCAATAACCCAACTCAGTACCTAATAATTGCCACGGTTGTGGAAGTAAGCATTTCAAAAGTAATTGATTTTTCAAGACCAAAAAAATGCTATGAATGTGGAAGAGTATAATGTACAAAAGTACATGTTGCCAATGCAAAAAAGTGAAGAGAAAAATATAAAACGTATAAACATGGTAAATACATGAAGTAAAGACAGAAAACATAGAAGAAAGATTAACAATATTTCGTACTTGATTTTAACTGAGTTAGAAACATCGGCAAAAGAAAAAATTGTTTTGTGAAAATTAATAATATAAAAATATAATTACAACTGGATACAGGACCTGATTTTTTTTTTAATCATTTCACCCCGAGCAAGGCAGAAACGCCACTGATGTGCAGGGGGTTACATAAATGTAAAAAGATTAATTAGAAAAGAGTGAGGAGTACAAGCTAGTTAGAAAGGAACAATAGAGAGCTGAGAAAGCAGGTGCAATGACAGATACATGGGCGGAGAGAAAGTGAAGATTATACAGGGGAGGGGAGAGAGCTAGAGTCCAGTGGTTAGTAGATGAGTATTGACTTTGCATTTAAATTTCTGGAGGTTGTAGCCGTCAGGAAAGCAAGAATACGGGAGTGAGTTCCACAGGCGGGAAGTGCGAGAGAGGAAGCTGCAGGAGTAGAATTGTCTGCATTTGGCTAACCTGACTGTGAATGGGTGGGACCCAGTTGCCAGTCTGGTTGCACGGGTAAACACCTGTTAAGAAGGCATCAGTGACTTAAGCTCATCCGAGCAGAAGCCATGAAAATATTTATAGAAGAGACAGAGGGAGGCCACATTTCGACGATGGGAAAGTGTATGCAGTCGAGTCGCCAGATCGGTACCTATCACATTACAGACTCTCCTTTGGAGCTTGTCAAGAACACTGAGGAGAACGGCAGGGGCACCTGACCATAAATGGCAGCAGTACTCCATGCACGGACGGATGGTTGACTTGTATATATGCAGGATGGATTCAGGTGGAAAAAACATCCTGGATCGACATAGTGACCCAATCTTCTTAGCAGTAGATTTTGCTATGGATTCAATATAGTGGTTCCATTTGAGGTCTGAGGACAGGGTAAGTCCGAGGATGCGTAGTGTATTACTCTCCGGGAGAATCATCTGGTCCATGCTTATGGGAGGCAGAAGAGGTTGCCTGTAATGGTTGACAGACAACAGCTTGGTCTTAGAGGAATTGAAGTTGACAAGCCACTTCTTGCCCAAGTTCACCACAGAGTGTATATCCCGCTCAAGGTCAGCAGCGAGATTATGTCTGTCCGCCACGACAGGTTTCTTACTGGAGCGGGATTATATTGTAGTGTCATCTGCGTAGATGCCTACTTGGGACTTGATCTCATTATCATAAACGAACAGACATGGAGAAAAATGGACGAACCCAGTTTATTGATTTATTAATAAGGTTACGCATGAAGTTTCAGGAAAAAGATGAACAATTTTCGGTGAATTCACCTGTAATATTTCTTTTGTTGCAAAAAAACAAGAAAGCGTTGGTGTTTTTATTGAAGAATACTGCTGATTTATTTGAAACAAATTGGATTGCATTATTTGATCTTTGGGACATTCCAATTAACTCTTTTTGCAACAAAATATATATTGTTACCTCCATTGCTAATACGGCAACTACAAAATTAAAGAATGAATTGAAGACAAGACTTTTTAGAAGGACTTGGGTCATGCACAAAGACTAAAGTTAAATTTGAAGTAAAAAAGAATGTAACATCAGCATTCAAGCCAAGAAAGAGTGTAGTTTTTGCAGCTTTAGAACCAATTTATAAGGAATTAGCAATTCTAGAAAAATATGCCTATTTTTGAGATCACACCTATTTCGAAAGGCCATTACGAACAGTTTACATTAAAAAAGAAATAATAAAATCCGCTCATGTGCTAATTTTTCAACTGGGCTAAATAAAATTTTTAAACAATATAACTACCCGTTACCAAGACCAGAGCGAATTTCTCCCAAATTAAATGTTAATAAGTTTTATTCTAAATTGGACCTGTCAAACGCTTGCCTAGTAGACAAAGAGTGCTCAAAATAATTGACAGTAAAATCATAAACCACAGTACAAATTTAACCGACCTCTTTTCTGTATAAAGATAGCAGTAAGCATCGTATCCATCAGATTATGGATACGATGCTGGCCGGTTTCAATTGTGCATAAGCATATTTAGATGACGTACTTATTAAAAGTGAAACCCGAAATCAACATACGGATATTATGAAAAAACAGTATTTGAGAAAATGAAATAATTCGTTTTTAAAATCAGTAAAGAAAAATGTGAATTGTTTATGTCCAGAATTAAATATTTAGGACAAATTATCGATGCAAACGGTAGACGACTTGATTCTTTTGGGGTGAGCGCAATAAAAGCCATGAACGCCACAAAGAATGTAACAACGTTACAGGTATTGTTAAGGTTTGCTTATTACTATCACGTATATATACTAAACATGCATAAATTAAGAGCATCCTTGAATAACTTACTAAACAATGATGTGAAATTGTTGAGCAAGTGCTTTCGAAAAATCAAGAAAGGTTTAACGTCAGACTTGTCGCTAGCTCATTTTCACATTAAATTAAAGATTGTAGTTGCATCAGATGGAAGTAATTTGGATATTGGAACGGTGATACTTGTTGTGGATTCTGAGAATGGGGCCTGCACAAATAAATGAACAACGACCAGTAATTGGCAGAGAAAATAAGTGTATTAACGTAAGGATACAGACTTGAATGAAGATTAGTAGTCCAGGAATGCGGGTTAGTAAAAAGTATATGTACAAGTCTCTGGAAGTAAAGCCGTAGTATGAGTGAGTGGAGCACAGAGCTACTATGAATTGACTGCTAATTTCTTTCTGAACTCTCGTATTTCCCGGTTAAATCTCTGTGAAAACGCGATATTCTGTATTTATCTGCTCTCCCACTAGAGCAAATTGTGGCACAAGGCGTTTTTTACGTAGTACCTCCGGGCCATGTAGCCCAGCCAAAAATAGCTGTGTAATTTTGCCCAGTCATGACCCTTCGGCGGAGCCACGACTGGGTTAATGCTCTCCGCCCGAAGGTAGAGAGCTGACAGTGTCAGTGGAATTACCGCGTAAAAATGCAGCATTCTTCAGTCTCGCTTCTATAGAATACTCTGGACGAGTCCATCTTTATAAAAGGGGAGAACCCCACAACAATACTACACAAATGAGGACGAGAAATTAAACACATTGCTCATGGTTCAAGATCATTAATTGAAGCTGAAAATGCTTCAGTCATATGAAAAAGGAAGCATTGGCTTCCATATTTCCTATGAAAAAGTTTCATAAATTCATACATGATAGAGAATTCATGCTACATTGATCATCGTCCA
Organism: Ascarosepion bandense; assembly: GCA_037127315.1. Classification (NCBI taxonomy): domain Eukaryota; kingdom Metazoa; phylum Mollusca; class Cephalopoda; order Sepiida; family Sepiidae; genus Ascarosepion; species Ascarosepion bandense. The sequence continues at coordinate 1,760,191 of JBBBDQ010001598.1, forward strand.
TTATTGTCTATATATAAATCAAAATGGAATGCTCTCACACAAACAGCAAATAGACTGCAGAGCTTGGAAACTATCCCATCTAAACTTATTATATAAATGGAAGTTTGTCTGTGTGTGTGTCTGTGTGTGTCCGTTACCTATAGACTCAGAAACGGCTGAACTGATTTTCTTGAAAATTTACACAGTTCTACTATAAGCGTCTGCGAGTGTTCTTAGCTAGGTTTTGTGTCGAGGTACACCCGATAAATATCGAAAATCGATAATCGAAAAAGTCGGGTTATAAAAGGAGTGGTCAGATTTTAATCAAATTTGATGCACTCATAGACAAAGACAAAAGAAACGATATTCAGAAGTTTCAAGGTTGCAGTTCTTACAATAGTGCAGAAAATCGATAATATATAATATAAAAGGCAAGATGTGTGCGTCTGTTTATCTGCCTGTATGTCCTTTATACAAATGCACAATTTTTATCCGATTCTCACCAAAATTAAAAATTTGACTTCCATCCATTCATTTTTTTTTCAGTCTACGGGTTCGCTTTAACTGGAAACAACTATTGCTTTTTAGTCTTTCGTGACAACATCCAAAGAGTCTGTGCTCCAGGACCATGGATTAGTTTTAAAGCTTTCATTAAACTTGAGCAACGCAGGGCTATACTGCTAGTTGAACTATAATTATAAAATGGAGTTTCTACCATCCAAAAGATCAAGTCATACAAACGGATTACCTAGCCTAATTTCAAAATTTTTGTAGAGAGGAACGCAGACGAGGTTCCGCCAAAGAGTAAAGTCTCTTGGGTAAAGTGGATAAAAATCTTTGCCCAGGCTATATGGCTCAGATCACTTACAGTAAAAAGGCCTTGTGCAATATTTTGTCCCAAATGGATAGGTATTTACATATAGGTAACGTTCAGAAGAATAACTGTCTGACACAGTATTGTTCGAAGGTGTTACTATTCTTGTATCTCTTACTTTGCAAAGCAACATTACAAAAGTGACTTTACAAAATTCACTATCGACATTGATAGCCTGCATTTGAAATCGAAACATGGGCATCTTCATTACGAATCCACTGCTAGTTTATCAAGAATCGATATCTATATCAATTAATGAAGTTTTAGTTCTAAACGACCTCTGCTTTTTAAGTACTCGAGTCAAACGAGGAATTAAATTTTTGCATCAATTACATGATAATTAAAACAAGGCCGATTTAATGAGAGCCATCGCATCTATGTCATGTCCTTACTGAAAGAACTCCTCAAACGCACATTGAAAACGTTACTAAATATTAACGAGCTCTAGATATATTTTAATTAAATATCGAAGCCACTTAATGAAGACAAAAGTATGTTCCTATTTTAATGTCTTGTGCAGAAAAGAAAAGAGTGGCAAAATTCAGGTATAAAATTTAAAGAAAAAATAATGAAGCTCAAAAAAATCTATTCAATTTATAAAACTTATTTTTCTGAGTTATTAAATAATTCATCCTTAATAATCCAAATGAAAAGGCTTCCAATTTGAAGATTGTTAATCGGAAAACCAATCCAAATGAAACGCTTCTAAATTGATTTATACATACTTTCGATCAAAAAGTATCGGAACTGTTGCTATGGTAACCAAGCTAAAGTCAGCAGAGTGAAGTTGCTGAGCACGGATTGACCTTGCTCTCTGTCGCGCATGGGCACTAAGTAATAGCGTTCTCGCTTACTTCCCTTAGTTATTCAAGTGCTGTGTCGAGTGTTGTCGTCTCGCCGCAGATGAGGTGTTCCATCAGTTAAGGAGTTTGACTAAACATACACTGTTAAACTCAAACGCACCATTTTAGCTCCCACTTGAGTTCAAAGGTCACGATTCATTCACACGAAATGAAATACCTTAATTTAAAAAATTATCACAAGGCAACTTCCTGGGTCTGTGAAACCTGGAAAAAGAAAGATATATTAAAAACGAAACGCACTAAAAATATCCCCTACTCATCGAAACAAACCCTTTATACATCATCATATGCAAAATCATCCATTCAGCATCAGGTTATACCTATGAAAATCTCATAACAAATTACATACAAGAGGTAACATTTTATTTCAAAAATCGAAAAACATGCTGAAAAAAAAAATTAAACAAATTGTACACTTGGAAAAAACTCATGCCACGGACCCGAAACTATCCGCAAACAATGTAAATCTAAAACAAAATTTACTGACAACAACCTCTCAACGATGCATCATTCAAAACTTCTCCAAGTAAAAATTTCAAAAGCAGAGACCTGACAAAATCCAAAATCGAAATCTAAAAAAAATGAAACACAAAACTGAAAGAAAATAAACAGACGACAACCCGCATAAAGCTGATAATAAAAAGTCAAAAGAATCTAAATAATCAAGAACATACGAATATTTGACGGAAAACAAGAATACAAACAATACAGAAAGTATGGAATATATAGAACTAGATTAAAAAAAACCATAGTCATCCTTAAGGTTTACTCATTAAAATAAAATAATTAGCACCTAAATCGACAAACTGATTAACAACATACAACAGAATTGTAGAGGTGTTAGATCAAACCATGAGAAAAATCAAACAACTTCCAGATAACAATCCAAATATATTATGTGTTGTGGTGAATCCTTGTCGCCAAGTTGTTGTGGCCTGTTTGGGCCAGGAAGAAAGACACGGGCACAAGAAGGTAGGTTCAAACTGTGTATTAGGATAACAGAACGTATATACAAATAAGTGTGTTAGTAGTCAGCAAAATAGAAGATTAAGTCCGATCGGTATAATTACACTGCGTCTTGACTGCCTCTAGGCTGTCATTTGACTGCCTCTTGACTGCTTCACGACTGCGTCCCCGGACGTCACGAAGGTTAGTATTTATCAACGGAGGAAGAGTTCATTTATATAGATAGGGAACCATAACAGTATACTTGCAGGATACCTTTATCAAAGAAACTGAAGACATCTTCGTTAATGGATATAAAAATTATCACAAAATAACAGTACCAACAATACAGAATAGGTTAGATATGCTTCCTTCAATATTGGTTTGAAAATCAGTACCCCATGAAAAACTGCAATTAAACACAAATCTACAGACCATGGCTGTAAAAGCTTCAATTCATCAAACAATAACTATATGTTCAATTTATATTCCTCTAAAACAGACGGTACAAAACTAAAATAGGCTGACTGGCAAAATTCTAACTTCCTTTCTACTAATGGGAAATTTTAATGCACACAGGAAAATTTTGGTCTGTATGAATCCCGATCAAAATGGTAAAACTACAGAATCTCTACTAGTATCATCTGATCTATGTATTCTTAATAACCAAATGCACGCACCCCTGCACTCAGTTACCGGATTAATATCAGCTGCAGACATCACTATATGGTACCAATCAATTTTTATGGACATTCATGATAGCCAATGTGGTAGTGTTATAGCGGATTATTACGACGTGATCCGAACACGACTTTGAAATTTGTTTATGGCAAAGACAAAAGTGCTTAGATTATGTGGATATGGGTACAACGGCCAGGTTAAATTTTGTTAATGGCAATATAATACTGCTGTAAGAGGTTAATTACTGCTTAGGAATGTGGAGATCAGTGGAATATTCATTTTGAAGTTGCCGCTTCTAAGATCCGTAAGTCAGTAAGTTGGTTTGTGAGGAATGTCTTTGAAGAGGTCACTCCTAAGGTCAGTAATTACTTTTGAGACAGGGAGAAGGTAAGAGGTCAGCATAGTAGCCGCTCGACTTAAGTCAAGGGGAGACACTTGTTACTCTAGCCTGTCTCTCCTTCTGTCTGACGATGCTTTATGTCTCCGCTTTTTATATCTGCTTTCTGGATCAAAAGCTCGTTTTGAATTTCTCTTTTGTATTTGATTCCGGGCTTCCTATTGGCTGGTGAATATAATTCGCGTAGGCTCGCGAAATGGCAATTTGATATTTGATTAATTTTTATTTTTCAACCGGAACATCTGCGCGAACTCGGATGCGCACAACGAGTTTTATTCATTTGCATTTTTGTTGTGAGAGAGCAAACATCCAGTTCATCGCTTTTGTTCGGTCGGTATCACCACAGTGTCCATTCACATATTTTTCTAAATATAAACAAGCCTATGCCAGGAGAAAGGAATAAAAAGCCCTGACTGATATATAAAGAATTTATAAGTTTACTCATACTAAAAACAATGGCAACAAAATTGAAAAGCTTTTTGATAATGGCGTGATAAATTATTTTATTTTTAATCCGACAATATTTCTCATAAGTACAACCGTTACTTTATTTGGTGCACATGTTTAAATAGACATCCTGGTCGATTTACAGTCAGTGATATAAATATCTACCAGAGTAGATCATCAAAGTCTTATTATAGTGAATATATCTCTCGGCAAGAATGAAACATAGTTTTTCTTTATCGGTATAATCAGCCTTTAGCCAGGTGTGCCTTATCGTTCGTTCAAGTCTCATTTACGGTTTTAAAGAAATGTTTGTGGTACAGTGGATATTGGCTCGGAACGAGAAACCGGGGAGCCGAGTTCGAATTCCAGCTGAATCCACTGTATTCACTTACGCGCAAATACCCTTGGGAAAGGTATTAATCCGTCTCTTCCTTCCAGTTATGGGTTAAATAGCAGGACAGATTGGGTTCTATTGCCTTGGTCGGCAACCAGTCTATCGCAGAAAGCAATGGCAACCTACTGCGGGATAATCTTATGTTCAGTCAGTCATGTCTCTGTCGAGACATGATCGCCCAAGCGTGTATCACGTATGGCACTCAACTGACTGACTGTCGTTTCTCTTTTGCAACATTGTTTCAACTTCCGCTGATGGGTAGATGTTCTTAAAAAAGTCTTTCGATGACCTAAGCCAATGAAATTTAAATCTTTGTAAATAAACCGAGATGTCTCTTCGGACACATGTACTCATTGAAATAACGTTTATGATAATCATAAATAGTGGTTCTCAGAATACATTTATGCCCAAATTTTCCCCGGCCTTTTGGCTGGGGAGCGAAAATGACCAAAATAAGACCAGTTTAAGACCAGTTCTGAACCTATCCACTGCAGTGGATAGGTAATATTTGACCAGTACCTGGGCGTACGCGCTCAGGTTCCCCACATTAAAAAAAGACCTTGTGTCACATCTCTCTCAAGTGGGGGAGAAGAGTAAATAATCTATGGTCTAAATGACAGCAGAATTAATAGAAATAAAAAAAGTTTGATTGGTCCTCAACCAAACCTGCATAAATGAAAAACTGCTACTTAAATACACCGGAGAGTTAGATAAAATTAAAGCGATAATCATTTACTAACAATATTTCTTTCATCTACTTTTTTATCGAGAGTCCAACGAGGATTAATGTCTGCGAAATCATCTTCCAGTGCGACAGAGGCTTTTCCGCGTGTATGTAATTTCGAAAATTGATTTTTTTCGCTTGCATCAACATGAGTTATCTTACATTTACTCCATTAGGGATACTAAAACTGCTATTAATACTAATCAAGTGATAGTTTCCTTCTTGCATAATACAAAGTCTAACGAAATACGTACGATGGGATTTCATTCCACTGGAGCCTCTGATGTAAAATCTGTCACGTTCAATGTTTTTCTTTTTGCTTTTTGTTTGTTTGGTTTTTTTTTGTTCTCTCGTCTGTTTCGTCGAGATAAAGTCGCATTAAAAACAGTTTATCTTCTTCACAGTCGGATATAGTCGGAAACAAACGCAAAAGAGAAAGAAAAAGAGTAAATAGAAAGAAACACTCGACGATGAAAAGGAATTACAAAAAGAAAAGCTTTTAACAAACTTCTAATCCATACTCGATTTACTATCGACAGTGTGCATCTATTGACCAACACTATGGATCGAATGATTATACGTCTCTTCCAATTCTTTTTCGCATTGTTGATGACCTCAAGATTTTCCTGGTTGCATCTCTTCACTCTATCTCTGGTTAAATCTATTTGCAAATATTTTGGGACTGTTTTCTTTAGCACAAGTAATTATGAACACGATAAAAAAAATATCCATGAAAGATTTTACTTACTTCCAATTCCACGTTATGTTCACCTGGACGGATTCACCTGTCGTTTCCTACACAGTAATGTTTTCTTTGTAAGTCGAGTACTGTCACACGTGCGTTGTGGTGCATTGGATATCGGCTAGGAACGAGAAATCGGGGAGCCGAGTTCGAATTCCAGTTGAATTCGTTGCATTCACTTATGCGAAAATGCCCTTGGGAAAGGTATTAATAAGTGACAGGACAGATTAGGTTCTATAGTCTTGGCTGGCAGCCAGTCTTCCGCAGAAAGCAATGGCAACCTACTGCGGGATAATCTTCTGCCCAGTCAGCCATGTCTCTTTCGAGATGTGATCGCCCAAAGCGTGTATCACGTATAGCACTTAACTGACTGACTGAATATAATAGTTGGAAACATGATTAAGGTTTATACTGGGCATAAAGTGGGGGGGTCAATTTTATATTATTATGAAGTAATAAACTGATCACCCACTAATTACTTTTTAAAAATATAATACATCACTTCCTGCTCTAGCTATGAGTCAAATAACAGGACAGATTGGGTTTTATAGCCTTGGTCGGCAAACAATCTACTGCAGAAAGCAATGGCAACCTACTGCGGGATAATCTTCTGCCCAATCAGTCATGTTTCTTTCGAGACATGATCGCCCAAGCGTGTATCAAGTATGACACTTAACTGACTGACTGTCTCACGGAAAAAGTAGGAAGACGGTTTTAATATCAGTGGTACCATAGTTCCTGTTTACAATCATTCACCTGAGATCCCAAAGAACCGCCGTTCCATTTTTGTACCTTGACTTCAGGCATTAAAGAACCATACTGGATTTTCAGTCAGATATAATTTTACTGTTAAAATTGCTAGATAAAGCCGTAGGATCTATTCTAATAGTTGGTTCTCTCACATTTCATGCTCAGTTTTGTTCTTATTTACCAACTAAAATCATAAATTTAAATGCAATGTCAGTTCCCATCTCCTGGCTATTTTAGTGTTGTTCCTTCATTTTCCTTTCTACTCAATTATGTTTTCTTGTTTTCTCAGTAACCGATTCTGTCTTGGGAATTTAGCACTTTGTTTTGTAAATTCCTATCCCCAAAATCTTAGCTACTATCTATAAATTTCTTTTTATCACAATGAATTTCGCAGTGGCTGTCATGGTAATAATAACGATGAGAAAAATAATCACTTCACTACAGGATTCATTAAACTCTCATTAGATGAACAGCTATTGTTTTGTCGGTTGAAATTCATAAAAACTTTCTCATCTCAAGTCCGCTAGCATTTATCGATCTTTCTAGTACTGAAAAGTTTCCTTCTTAACAATTTGTTTCAGATTGTGTAGAAGGACAAGGCGGTAACGCCACTGATGTGCAGGGGGCTACGTAAGAGTGAAAAGATTGGAAATGAGAAAGCCGGAAACCACATCCTAAACAGGAAACAAGGGATGAGCCTCTACACCTGTTCAATAGACGTGGGTGGAGTGTCAAATCGGGTGATAGTTTAGCCTATCTACTCCAATTGAAAAAAAAATGAAAAAGAAAAGAGTGAAATGATTGGCAAGGAGAAAGCCGGAGACCACATCCTAAACAGGGAACAAGGGATATAATAATATTTTTCTCTTCTAGTTACTTGTGCTATCAATTTAAGTTAATGATGCTGTTGGATGTCTTTAAGTGATGCAGTTTTTTTTAAATTTGATAAATATGTATTTTTGTGATTGTATAGTGTCAGTCTAAAAGATCTAATAAAAGTTAATCATTAAGAGCTAGAACGTTCATTTGCTTGAAGCTGTTTTATCTTTGATCAAATAAAACAGTATTTGAATATGTAAAATATGTAAAATTGAGAGAATTCTAAGTAAATGAAAAATACATATTTTGGAAATTAAAAGACACAAAACAGAAACCCAAAGTAAACTGGAAAATCCTGGAAAAATCTCGAACCTGCAACTCGTTTAACGACATCTGCCCTTTATGCTTAAGTGAAAAAACTACACATTCTAAAGTACTCCAACAATGGCGAGTTATTGAACCGTAGAGATGAATTAGCAGTACTATGTAAACATCGAAAATATTTTTCATTAAAATTTAATTAACCAAATAATACCTCATTCACATAAAATAATCCCCTCCAAAAAGGTAATTAATACCCATGTTTAATCCTCAAAATAAAAAACGAACATCGTATAAATAAAAGAAAATAAACTCACTCAACATTAATAGCAACTTTATTCCATCCACTCATAGATAGTAGTAACATAAAAAGTATCTACCCTTTCTTAAAAAAAACCTTACATCCTAATATAAGAATTACCCAGACAAAACTAAAGAGGGACCTGTCCAAAACTAAGCTACTCCGCATCCCTCTCCTAACCCAAGGCTGTATCACTATGGCTACAAACTGCCGGCTAAATAGTACTAAACTCCGATCACATTCACTTACATATCATATTACCAAAAATAAATCGTTTCCCATTATTTATACTAAATATTAACCAGGTCGTTGGTTCAATGTAAATAGTATTATCTATTTACAGAGCCAAATATGTATATTATTAAAAAAATTCCCGAATTTTACATTCGTTGAATAGATATTTCAGCGAGAAAAATCTCGGTTCTTCAGCCAAGATCAAAAAGAAAAATCTATTAATTCGAATATGGTACAAAAATTCACATACCGGAAGGACACATATCGAGCAGCCAAGATGACAAGGCTTCAGATGGTTAAAGGAATGGAAAGTTATATATTTTTTTAAAAAAGAGAACGGGGGAAAGAATAGAGACAATATATTATATATTTCTGTTTAAAACTAAAAAAGAAGTTTGGTTCAAAATAATAATACGAAGGTCATTCAATAAATAAGGTGAAATTTTCGGTATAAGGATTTCTATTACATATAGAAGCTCATTTTTTATTTTTTTCCTTTACTTCTTTTTCAAAAGGATTTAATTTTTTTGCAGATTGAAAAACACTTTGAGAGATTTAGAGATTAACAAAGATGGTCGACAAAGAAGCATGCTCCAGGATTGAACAGAGGTCAGTTATCAAATTTTTGGTTGCTGAAGGGTGCAAAGCAGTTAAAATTCATAGGAGAATGTCAACTGTGTATGATGCCACATGTTTCAGTCAAAAACGTCTACAAGCGGGCTAAATTGTTTAAAGAAGGACAGAACAGTGTTGAGGATGAAGACAGGCCTGGGAGGTCCACAGAAGTGAGGTCTCCTGAGGCGATCGAATCAGTCAATGACCTCATTCAGTCTAACAGAAGAGTGACAGTGGATGACATTGCAAGGAAATTGAGTCTACCTGTTGGGGAAGCATACAAAATTGTCCATGATGACCTTGTCTACTCGAAGGTCAGCTCACAGAGCAGCCCAAACAGAGCAGGCCATCAACTGCTCCCTCATCCCCCTTACTGCTCCCTCATCCCCCTTACAGCACAGACATTCCTGTTTAACTGTATCACATCTCATCAGTACGGTTAGACTTGTGATTGCTTCTAGCCAAAATCGACCGATATATATATATATATATATATATATATATATATATATATATATATATATAATGTTTACTAATAGACTCCAATTTTAGTTCTACATACTCACGCAGAAAGAAAGAAAAATACTGGATTTTAAAATTAAATACACACAAGCTAGGGTTAAATAGGGACTTAGGTGCTTTGAATCTTTACAAATACTTCAATAACTAAACGTTTTTAGATACATTTAAAAATAATTTTTAAACTTTTTTAGAAAAAATTAAATTTTTTTTTATCTAACATTATTAAAGATAGGTTTACGTTTACAAACATAATTTTTTAAAAGATCTGTCGCTTTCAACGTCACTTGATGTAAAAACAAAAACTGTTTCCACAGACGGGTCACGTGATGTAAACAAACGCATCACGTGATGTGAACAAAATCTTCATTGACGCTTTCGCGAAATCTCGCGAAAAACGTTACTAATTCAAATTTTAAAATCATTTGTTTCTGATGAAGAAGCGAGGGCGATCTGAAATATAAAATATAATAGTAGAAATAAACAAATACTGTCAAAAAGACACATGTTCAAACTCAAAACGTTTTAATATTCTTTCCTATACATATTAAGACAGTATACGTGGATCATCACTATGCTATATATATATATATATATATATATATATATATATATATATATACATATATTTATTTGAGTAAAAAAATATAGCAGTAATACGGAGAATATTAATAATAAAGGTAATATATCATTATTACTATGCGCCAAAAATGACATGAATTTTTCACAGAAACCTATTAAATCACAATTATGTTGGACTTATATTGATAGACATTTAATAATGAATAGACTGCAAATAATAATAATAGATCTTATAGATCATCTAGAAAAATGTCTTATTCATAGATATGACAATGTCATGAAATAAAATATATACTTTAAAGCATATTTACTAAATATGTAAATGTAAGGATGTTAAAAAGATCTGGGGAATCTTAAATCTGCTTTTTTATAATAATTTGATACGATCAGGAAAAAAACAGGCGAGCGGTAGTTCTTAATTAAAAGGGATTATGATAACAAATTCATTGTGTGAAACTGCTCATCTACTCAGGTGGGAATCATCAATGCAACGAAAATATAAACACTCTGTATCATTTATTATCAGCATTTGTGGAAACAGAATGCATAGATTTTCTACCTTAGCTTGCCCTCTATATCGGGTAATGGCCCGGCAAGCGATTGTACTGAACTGAAAGAAAAACAAAACCTTTCAAAAAGCGAATGAGCTTTGATAAAAGCCACTTTATATTGTCTATGATATAACATCAGTTGAAAACCCAGCTGTCAATAAAGTCTACATCGGATCTACAAAGAACACTTTTAAGCAACGCTGATATATGCACTAAACTTCATTAAAAAACAGCATGTATCGAAACCAAACATCCCTTTCAGCATATTTTTAGTAATTAAAGGACACAAATAAGACACCTAAAGTAAAATGGAAAATCCTGGAAAATACTAGAAACTGTAACTTGTTTAACGATATCTGCCCTTTATGCTGCACATTCTAAGGTACCCAACAATGGTGAACTATTGAACCATAGGGACGAATTAACAGTATTATGTAAACATCGAAAATATTTTTCATTAAAATTTAATTAATCAAAAGGTATTAGTTATAACTTGTACTCTAATACAAAAATCAACGTACAGTTAAAATTATTTACCTACTTGAAGTATTATGTGACCCCACTAGATACCTTACTCAGATAAAATAATCCTCTCCAAAAGTTAATTAATATCCATGTTTAATCCACAAAATAAAAAAATGAATATTATATTAATAAAATATAACAAACCCATACAATACTAAAAGTCACTCTATTTCATCCACTCATAGACAGTAGTCAAATAAAAAGTGTCTACCCATTTTAAAAAAATTAAGATCCCACTATGAGAATTACCAAGACAAAACTAAAAAGTGATCCACATTCCCAAAAATAAATTGTTTGCACCAGTTACTTTGATGTTCCACAAATCACCCGAAGAGGAGCAGTTGTGCTCCTAAACACGAGAATTTTTGTGTAATGATACTATGCTTTTATAAACCATTGTAACAACAATTACAATATAAAGCTCTATTTTATATCGAACACTCTTTATAAAAATAAATGCTTGAATAGTGGGTTTAAAATCTACGTGTGCTGTCATTTTCTTACAATATATATATATATACACACACACACACACACACACACACACACACATATATATATATATATATATATATAGCATAGTGATGATCCACGTATACTGTCTTAATATGTATAGGAAAGAATAATAGTAGAAATAAACAAATACTGTCAAAAAACACATTTTTAAACTCAAAATGTGTTAATATTCTTTCATATATATATATATATATATATATATATATATATATCATAATATACTGAAAGAACACGAAGATTAAAATCCATTGTTCAAGTATTTAATTTTCTAAAGAGTGCTCGATACAGTGCAGAACATTATCTTGTAATTTTGTTAATATAATGGTTTATAAAAGAATTATATCGCTACACAAAAAATTTTCATGTTTCAGAACAATACTGTTCTTCTTCAGATGATATGTTAAAAAAAATCTTGAAAATGAGTTCTTTTGAAATTTTATGATGAATTCATGGTTATTTAGAAAATTAAGGAGTGTTAGTTGAAGAAAATGCTTTGCGTGTGTCAATATTGTTCAATAAAAATGAGAATTTGGTAACTATGGAAGTTTTAGATCTAGGTCGAGAAAGGAAGCAGGATGGCTTTTTAATTTTGTCTGAGTAGTGATATAAAGCTTTTATAAACCATTGTAATAAAATTAGAATATGCATTTATATTTTTTTTTTACCTCACACACACACACGCACACACACACACACACACACACACACACACACACACACACACACACACATATATATATATATAAGCATGCGGTGTAGATATAGAAAAATCCAAAGGAGTATCTGGTATATACAGTGGTAGGATAACTCGCTAAGAGAGCTCTAAATATATATGTATATAAATACATATAGAGCAAATATAAAAAAAATTCAAGCAGACACGTTATTTCATGGTAAATCAGAAGTATAGGCCTATTTCAGGCAAACTATCATCAGCTTCCGTCTTTATTGTACAAAAGATTCGTGTAAAATCTTCTGTACTATAAAGACGGAAGCTGATGATGGTTCGCCTGAAATAGGCCCACTTTTCCGATTTACCATGAAATAATGTGTCTGCCTAAATTTTTCTGATATATATATATATATATGGGGGGGGGAGGTAAAAAAAACAAATGCAAATCAAATATGGATCGGAATCCGGTAGTATAAAATATAGAAAAAAGAGGAAACAAATCAATCTAGCATGTTTTACTTTCATGAAAGCTTCGTCAGTGATTGAGCTCACACACTCTGAAGAACAGGTGAAGAGGCTCATCCCTTGTTTCCTGTTTAGGATGCGGTTTCCGATTTTCTCTTTTCCAATCTTTTCACTCATTTCCTTATTTTTATTTTTTTTTCAATTGGAGTAGATAGACTAAACTATCGCCCGGTTCATACTCCACCCACATCTATTGAACAGGTGAAGAGGCTCATCCCTTGTTTCCTGTTTAGGATGCGGTTTCCGATTTTCTCTTTTCCAATCTTTTCACTCATTTCCTTATTTTTATTTTTTTTTCAATTGGAGTAGATAGACTAAACTATCGCCCGGTTCACACTCCACCCACATCTATTGAACAGGTGAAGAGGCTCATCCCTTGTTTCCTGTTTAGGATGTGGTTTCCGGCTTTCTCTTTTCCATTCTTTTTACCCTTACGTAGCCCCCTGCGCATCAGTGGCGTTACCGCCTTGCTCGGGGTGATATGATTAAAAAAAAAAAAAAAAAAAAAAAAAGCTTCAATAAAATTGAAATCTGTTAGATTTATATACATTTCTTAATTGTTCTTCATCTTATATATATAATTTCTTCACATATATATTTTGCGGAAATGTCGCTGTTTTCTAGACATTTTCTTCGTAATTATTTCATCAGAGGTGGTATCACCTAAAATTCAAAGTAAATAAAAACAAAAATAAGGGATTCTTAATCAATTCGAAAAATGTCGTCTGCAAGTAATGATCTCCATTGTTGAAGACGTTCTTCACATTTAAAGCCTGAAGCAAACTTTCTCAACAAGAAGAAATGATTTTTTTCATTTTGTAAATAAAATAACTTCCAAAAGAAAAATGTAAAAAAAAAATCTTCTCATGGTTTCGCTGCTTTCTGTAAAATATTCGTGCTAATTGAACAAGAGTAACATAGGTTTCTTTCAGAAACCAAAGTCTAAAACATACTGAATGCCATTTTCGGCTGACATGATTCTTGATCGATTTTCGGAAAATGTCTTAACTATTCATTTGATTGGCAAAGAAAATCAGAGGAATATTTATATCAATAGATGGGTTTGGTTGGAGAGCTGATTCCCAACTTAATCTAACCGATTAACCATAAGCGATTCGCAGTCATGATCAGTTGGCGTCCGGATTTCTTTGACATGTTCAGATTTGAGCAATCTTATTAGGAATCGGCGCATTTCTGCAGCCTTCTTCAAGTCACGTAGAATGTTGACTCGATTTGATCTGAAGGAATTTCTTCTGCCGAAGAGGACAGCAACGAAGAAGTATAAATACGAACTAGAATTGGCTAATATCTTCCCCGGTCTTTATTATTATTTCTTTTTTTTTTTTTTTGTTCATCTTCCTACTCCAGCCCGTCTGAGAAGCTCAGACTGATCGACATTCTCAAAGAAGGGGGCGAACGTTGGTACTTGTCGCAAGCGTTTGTGCTGAAGGCTGAGGCGGAAGCTCTGTTGTTTGTGTAGTTGACGAGACTATGACGAGATTAGAACAACTGGTCGGGCGATCGGGATTTGTGTTCTGCAATAATGGGTTAGGCAAACTCATACAAGCACTTACTGTCTCTGGATTTCGCCAAGCCGCTTTTGTCCCGCGGGAATCACTCTGGAATTACATTAAGAAAAGAAATAGATTTTCGACAAAATCTTATCACGAACGTAGACAAAAAATAAGTTAACATTATTTTCATAGATATTTTTTGTTGTTGTTAATATTATCATTATATTTTCTTTTTATATAAATGTCATTTTAAATATGAAATTGAATTTAGGTTTATATGAATAACATAAATTCTGATTTTGTTTTGGTGATTTGTTTT